>PYAF01003963.1:427111-447832 GCA_007407185.1 Glycine tomentella
ATTGATTTGGTTTCAAGAATCATGAAGAATCTCATGTGTTGAGTCATCTTTTCATGATTAGTTTTTGCTAAAGCCTCATTTGTCAAAAAGAAATCATCAAGAAAGATCATGGCATTCATTCTCAGTCTGGTTTGATCATTTAAACTCATTCATTTCACTGAGGATGTTCAGGTGATATCTTTCTTTAATCAATTTCTTTATTGTTTTGTATAGAAATTGTTTATTTTGATATAACAATTTGTATCTTTAAAGCATTAGTAGATAGGTATCTAGTGGGTAGAACAGAGAAGGGATCTCTAGTTCTTAGATCTTTTGAGAAGTCTATAGGTTTAGATTTTAAATTTTACCTAGGATGGGTAAAAGAGATCTGTGTTTGCTTGTAAAGATATTCATTTTGTTATAGTGGAAACTCTAATCAAGGTTGATTAGAAGTAAAACTGGATGTAGCCTTTGGGGTTAAGAGGTGAACCAGTATAAATCTTATGTGTAATTGTAATTTTCTGTTCATATTCATAGTGTTCTTGAAGTATTATTTTTGCTAACATCACAAGATTGTGTGAAGCTCAAGAGTGGGTTGATTGAGATAAAAGTTGATTTTAAAATTTTAATATTTTAATTGGTTGATATACGATCCTTCTTTCAAAGTCTTCCACTGTGTACAAAATTGTTTTAAATTTTAAAAACTCTGAGGAAAAACCAATTCACCCCCCCCTCTTGGTTATTTGCATAAGTGTTCATTCTATTTTTCATATAACAACAGTTTTCTTGGAGAGAGGATACACTTTGGAAGAAATTGGGACCATGATTTCAAGATATGGAGCCTTGTATACTTTCAGCTTGACCGAGAATTTGATTCCAAAATGGGATTTCTTTTTTACCACAGGTTACCCAAAATCTGATCTAGTTAAGTTCCCTCAATATTTTAGATACAGTTTAGAGGAAAAGATTAAACCTAGATTTGCAATTATGAAAAATTCTGGAGTGAAGTTACTCATGAATCAGGTTCTTTCACAGTCAAGCAGCAACTTTGATGAGGTCTTGAAAAAGAAATGAAGAAAATGCAAAATGGTTATGATTCTAGTCATAGCAACAAAGTTGCTCAATCCATCAGATGATGAAAATCAAGACTTTCAGGCAGTGTTTCATGTTAAAAGATGCTCAACTTCATGATTGTTTTGTTTTTTTAGGGGATCAATGGCATGATTGTTGGGCTTAAAACCCAATCCAAGTCCAGCCCAATAAGGAAATACTAAGGTTTCATTTTTTGAGAAGTTTGTAGCCAATTTGAAAACACAAGAGAGAGACCAAGGAGAGGAAAAAAAGAGCAGCCAAACTCGCATGTTGAGAAGGACAGGAACAGTCATGTTGTTGACTCATCGCTCTTCACATCTAATGGTTGGTTTCTTGGATCGAAGTCTGTAGAATCACCAGAAACTCCCAAACCGAACAGGTTCTGGAGTAGTGTTCTGAAGCAAGCAGCGGTATTGCGAAGGACATTTCTTTCACACTAACAGTTGTATTGAGCTCAAACTTTGATAAAAGGTTAAGCCAATTTGTGAATATATTCTAATCGTTCAGATCATTCATTGAAGTTTTTCTAGAGGCAGTATTTCAACTGCAAACAGAGGTGATTAGAATTCCTGTTCTCTTTTGTTTTATATCGGGCAGTGATATTTAGAAATGGTTATCTCTTTTCTCAACCGTTGGATTGTCCTCACATTTAATCAGTGTGTTCCTCTCTTGTAGTACTTCAATTTGACCGTTGGGATTTGTGAGTTGTTATTCCTGGGGGTAGAAATTAATTTCGGATAGAAGCTTATTTTGTATGCTTACCTCTTGTGATGTTTTAGTACAACTTTTATTGAAGTTGTTTGTTGATTGTAATGGTTGTTGGAACTCTTTTGTAATCTCACTTTATTGATAATGAAGAATTTGGGTGGACTCCGAGATCGGTCCCGTGGTTTTTACTTCTCACATTGAGAAGGTTTTCCACGTTAAAAATTGTGTTGTGTTGTTTGAATAATTGTTGTTTGTGCATAAATTGTTTTACTTGTGCAAGACCATTCATAAAAGGTCCTCGAAGGGGAAATTAATATTTTTTTCCCAATAATGATGACTACGAATTCATCTGAAGTGAAAAGTTGTAGTTATACTAGAACATGGTCAATCAATATCTGGCTCCTGAAACCAAAATACAGCTCATGCCCATGAACTTTTAGCATTAAGATGTATTGGAGTTATTTATAGCATGGTAACTCCTGAAACCAAAAAATTTTACTGGTTTTTTTTTTTTACATGAACGGCCCTGGGTAGAGCTCTACTTACCAATTGTTGCTATTTGTTTTATCTCCATATATTTAACTGGAGTGCTTACTGTGTATGTCTTAGTAAAATAGGTGGTTAGGGGATCCAAGGGGTGAGATTAAGCCAAATTTTTGCTAACTGTTGATCTAACCAAGGTGATAACTATTGAAATCATTATATTATGATCTGGGAAATATGTGTTTCCTTTGCATTTCTGTGAACCATGCATATACAAAATACAAACATACACAAAGGAGCGTGTAGGCTATACTAAAGTTTGATAGTAGTTAGTCTTGACCGTTTAATCTCAAATGTAGGCATAGCAGCGAAATCCAATCCCGTGGGGACCGAATCGAACTCACCTTGACTTTGAAGAGGAAAAACCGTATTGACTGGGTTCAGGGTCGGGGTCGGATTTTTCCCATTAATTAAAAGTAGGGGCGGGGGTGTGGGCGGGGATAGGGCTCGGTATAGGATTACTGATATCCGCCTCGCTCCTGTCCTCAAAATTATATTTAAGTTGTTTCTTTTTTTATTATGTAATTTGAAGGATGTGCTACTTAATTTTGGGACAATATATATTTAAAAGATATTGTATTTTGGGATAAATTAAATATGCATGTCCTTATTTTATGCAATACCTATACTTTATTATTTTAATTGAATTAATTGATTTGGTTTTGTAATTTTTAAATTATGATCTCATTCCCATATTTTGAATGTGAATTTTTTTTAATTGTTTTTTGTTATGTAATAACCTTTTCGGCCCATTTTTTCAATAATAAAAGTTATATTATTTTTTTAATTTTAATTAATTAGCATGGACGGGACAGGACGGGGAAGCCCAACCCCCAACAAAGACGGAGATGAAATATATAATTTTAACCCCAACAGGAATCAGGAACGAGATTGGAGAGCGGTTTTAGAGTCAGGGGTGGGGATGGGAAATACAAAACTCGCCCCCACCCCCATTGCCATGCCTACTCAAATGGATGGTTAACAATCTTTTTAAGTAAAATCAATCTCAATTACCCAAATATGGTTATGCGATTAAGTTTATTTTTTCATTTTTTTCATTTTTTCTTTACCTCAGATGTTGCTTCTAGGAGTTTTTTATTTGTATCTACACGTGGAAGGTGATTTAGATCGACAAGTCCTACAACCAAGTGGGAATAACCACATTGATTCAACTTAAATCAAGGTTTGAGAGCAAAATTTATGCTCAAACACAAAACTGAGTTTACATGCTAAAAACTTGAATTTTATGTATAAGTTTTAGTTTCCAAGTTTAAACTATAGCTTAAACTATAGTTATCCCAAAACAAATGGTCGAGGGACAGTGATGGTTCCCTTCAGCAAATCATTTCTAATTAACTATTTTAACTGTCCTAACTGATTCTCTTAACTCTATCAACGTGTCCATTTGTTTGATAGATATTTTGAAACATATAATAATTATTTAATTATAACTGTACTGTTAGTATAAAATTTTACATTACTAGTTAATTAGAAATCATCATGATTTGGTAAAAAAAAAAGAAGAAAATAAATGACTTGGAAAATAATATTATTAAAAAGTCACAATCTTATTATACTATAAATGGTAGTCTATGATGAATGACACAATATGATTTTCTTTTTACATTGTTAGGAAATTTAATTTAATTTGTGTATAAATTAAAATAAATTTTATTATATTTTTCAATAAACCAAATTAAATAAAAAAAATATAGAACAATATTTAATTATATTTAAATTTGAAAATAATAGTATAATTATACAATAATATTTTTAAGACGATATGATTTATTAGAACATAAAATAAAATAATTTGAGTTTGAAGAGGATGACATACTCATAATAGAAACAATTAAAATGATTAGTTTTAAAATTAAAAATAATAATAGGTGTTATAATTTAAAATCTAAAATAATAATAGGTATTACTTTGAAAATCATTTACAAAAATGAGTACTCAAAATTGTAATTTACGTACAAGATTAAATTTCTTCATTTTTTAAGTTAATCATGTACTTAAATTTTTAATCTTATTATCATTTTTTATTTAAAATTCCCACATTCTCATTTTTATTCAAATATTCACAGCAGCATCGCACGGTCACAATGTTAAATGAATGGTGATTTATTCTAAATGTGAAACTTTTAGATTTTGTGAATTGTGAGGAAGAAAGATCCACCAAAGAAACAACCAAAAATGAAGATGGTAACTGCTTTCAATGCCGCCAACATCAAGGTCGTTCATTCTATTTTTGAGACCCCTTGTGTGTGTGTGGTTTGTTATACAATACAAATAAGCATAGCTAATAGCTTTTTGTTAGAAAAAAAAAAATACAAGCTAAAGTAAAACTGAGTAATTTTTTGAATTTAATTCTCATAGTTACTTGTTTGTTTTCACTATCTTCTCAAAATGCTAACGCTGGACTAATTAGACGCATTAATCTTTACTATTACAAAAAATATTTTCTGCATTGATTATTTAACATTTTTTATAACGATTTTCAATCGAAGTTATAGTTGTGAAAATTGTTGACTTTCTATGATGATTTTCAAATCGTCTTAGAAACTTGAATTCTAGATCAATTTATGTAAAAATCGTCTTAGAATATTTTTTTAAAAATCAAAAAAATTAAAAAATAATTGAGAATTCTAATTGTTTATTTTTTTAATGCTTATTTACCACACAATTAAAAGTTGTTAGTTTTTATAATAATTATTTTAAAAAATGAAAATAGAATTTAATTAAAATGTTATAACAATAAATTGTAAGAGGATTTATCAACATTGCATAACCTCTGCATTGTCATACAAAAATTTGCTTCGTCATATAAATGTCCACAGAATTAATAATGAAAATGAGATGTTCCCTATCAAACTTAGTGAAGTAATAATTATTCACATAAATTAGCCCCCCAAAAAAATGAAAAATATCTTAACATTTGACATATCATAATTGAGTATCATTTCATAGAACCAACAGTGATAAATGTTTTACCATTAATATTAGAATAACAAAAATGAATCTTTAGAAAATAGGAAAAAATTTACACCTTATGCTTTTAAGTAATGTATCCCAATCACTTTCACTGAATTGGTGTGCACCGACTTCAATGAGATCCACCAAAGCACCAAGACATATTGAGACCACCTCTTGATCAGTCTATTTGGCACAATCTAACAGTGGACCCAGTAGTGGAGGCAACATAAAAAAAACCTCCTAGAAACAAGATTCCTCATGAGTAATCTTTTTAAAATTTAACAGCAATCAAATAAATGATGAACAGAATGGACCAAATTTCATAAATAATTTATAAGATAACAAAAACATCTAATACAAGAAACTAACAAAATCAACACAGGCCATTTTTCAATTAAAACTGTAAGGTTGTCTGCTAACTTTTTTTCTAAGCAAAAAATTCAAATGTATGCTTGTTAAAGTTACAAGAATAGAAAACAATATTGTTTTAATTCTTTACCATATAGAATGTGTTGAAAAGGTTGCATAGAAGCTAAAGTGAATGTATGCTTGTTTCACGAAACCAATCATCATAAGGAGAAATAAAGCCCCCTTTCCGAGCATGTCTTACATGATCAAAAATATGAAACAGAACTCGATGGAATATACTTTCCCAAAATGTTATGGAGGACTATTAATTATCTGCTTTTTGGACTACAACGTGTTTTCTTTTTTATTTTTTTTAGTGTTTCAGTTATTGTTCTGGTCAATAAGTGGTTCTTATATTTTAGAATCAAGTTAGGTTGTTAAGTTGTTATCCAATGTTGCTGAAATCTTGGTAACAAATAGTTTTTCTGTTTCATTTGAATATTATAAATGTAAGTGTTGCTAATAAATAAATGTAACCCTTATCTTTAATTATTTTTTCAAGTATCTACTCTTGCTCCTCTATTTTTATTGTTTTGTTCTTCCATAAAACTAACAAATTGGTATCAAGAGCTTATTTCTTACGGGACATGTGAAAATAGAAGCTGAAACAAGTTTTTCACAAGTTGCTCCTCCTGTCTTTGATGGAGAAAACGATGATCTTTGGTCAGTAAGAATGGAGTGTCACCTGGAGGCTTTAGATCTTTGGGAAACTGTGTAAGAGGATTATGAAGTTCCTCCACTGCCACACAATCCTACCATGGCCCAGATAAAAAGTCACAAGGAAAGAAAAACCAAGAAGGCAAAGGAAAAAACATGTCTCTTTGTTGGTGTTTCAGCAACAGTCTTCACAAGGATCATGACTCTAAAATCAGCAAAGAAAATTTGGGATTATCTAAAGGAAGAATATACAGGAGATGAAAGGATACGAAGCATGCAAGTGCTTAATTTAATGAGGGAATTCGAGTTACAGAAAATGAAAGAGTCTGAGACAATCAAAGAATACTTAGACAGATTGCTTGGCATTGCTAATAAGGTAAGGTTATTGGGCACTGCATTTGTTGATTCCAGAATCGTTGAAAAAATTCTGGTTACAGTGCTTAAGAGACATGAAGCATTAATAAACACCTTGGAGAACATAAAGGATCTGTCCAAAATCACTTTGGCAGGAGTGTTACATGCCTTGTAGGCCCTGGAGCAACGGAGACTTATGAAACAAGATCATGTGATTGAGAGTGCTTTACCAGCCAAGCATCATGAAGTTGGAAGAACTGCAAACAATCAAAGCAATGGCAAGGGTAAAAAGAAAAATTACCCACCCTGTCACCACTGCAGCAAAATGGGTCACCCGCCATTCAGATGTCGGAGAAGACTAGATGCAAAGTGCAACAACTGCAATCAACTTGGACATGAAGTTGTCATCTGCAAAAGCACAGTCCAACAACATGAAGTCAATGCCCAGGTCGTTGAGCAAGACGAAGAAGATAAGATGTTTGTGGCAACATGTTTTTCAACTAGGAGTAGTTCAGAATGCTGGTTGATTGACAGTGGTTGTACAAACCACATGACATATGACAGAACTCTCTTCAAAGATTTGAAACCTACTAAAGTCTCAAAAGTCAGAATTGGGAATGGCGGCTATATTTCTGCAAAAGGAAAAGGAACCATACTAATTTCAACGAGTTCAGGTACAAAGGTAATCTCAAATGTTCTTTATGTACCTGAGATTGACCAAAATTTGCTTAGTGTAGGTCAGTTGATAGAGAAAGGATTTAAAGTATCCTTTGAAAATCAGCGCTGCCTTGTCTTTGATACTACTGGTCGGGAGATTCTAAGGGTTAAAATGAGGTAAAAACTTTTCATTTGATCCAATCGAGGAGGAACAAGCAGCCTATTTCACTCAAGTCAGTCCCACAGAACTCTGGCACAAGAGACTTGGTCATTGTCATATTCAAAGAATGTTGAACATGAAGAAGAAAGATATGACAAGAGGTCTGCCAGTATTTTCTGAACATTTGCCAAATTGCAATGCTTGTCAGTTTGGTAAACAAAACAGAGTGCCATTTCCAAAATCAGCCTGGAGAGCCTCTCAAAAGTTGCAGCTAATTCATACTGATGTGGCAAGACCTCAAAGAACACCATCATTACAAGGTAGTATTTACTTTGTTCTTTTTATAGATGATTATACAAGAATGTGCTGGGTTTTTTTCTTGAAATTCAAGCATGAAGTAGCTGGAGTATTTATGAAGTTCAAGAAGATGGTAGAAACTCAAAGTGGTTGTAAGATTCAATGTATAAGATCTGATAATGGGAAGGAGTATACCTTAGCACAATTTGATTTATTTTATGAAAAAGCTGGCATTCAACATCAACTCACAGCTCCATACACTCTAGAGCAAAATGGGGTTAGTGAAAGGAGAAATCGATCGGTAATGGAGATGGCTAGATGTATGTTGCATGAGAAGGGTTTGCCAAAACAATTTTGGGCAGAAGCAACCAACACAACAGTCTTTCTTCAAAATCGACTTCCAACCAAGGCCTTGAAAGATAAAACTCCTTTTGAGGTTTGGTATGGATATAAGCCTTCACTAACCTTCTTTAAAGTATTTGGTTGTGTTTGTTTTGTACATGTTCCAAAAGTTAAACGTGACAAACTTGACAAGAAGGCAATTCCGGGCATTTTTGTGGGCTATAGTTCAGTTTCAAAAGCCTGTAAAGTCTATCATCCTCAAACCGAAAAGATGACTGTCACTAGAGATGTGCATTTCAATGAAGATCAGCAATGGGATTGGAAGAATCCAAAAAAGGCAATTGGATCCTTCAACACCAGTGAAGATAATTATCCTGAAAAGCAAACAACAAAGTTGTGTCAGAGTGAACTAGAAGATGACCCTTCAATTCGAGGCACAAGGTTGCTGTCAGACATCTATCAAAGATGTAATGTAGCAATATGCGAACCTGCTAGCTGTGAGGAAGCACTAAAAGACCCAAAATGGAAGGATGCAATGGAGGAGGAGATGTCAATGATTCAGAAAAATAAAACATGGGAGTTGGTTAACAAGACTAAAGATAGAAAAGTCATTGGAGTTAAATGGATTTTTAAGACAAAGCTTAATGCAGATTGCTCAGTCAACAAATACAAGGCCAGGCTTGTAGTTAAAGGGTATGCACAAATTTTTGGTGTTGATTATTCTGACACTTTTGCTCCCGTGTCCAGATTAGATACAATTAGATTAGTGTTGTTGGTTTCTGCTCAAAAGGGCTAGAAAGTATTCCAATTAGATGTCAAGTCAACTTTTCTAAATAGAGTTTTACAAGAAGAAATATATGTGGAGCAGCCAGAGGGATTTGTAAAGGAAGGTGAAGAAGATAAAGTCTATATACTTAAAAGGGCCCTCTATGGCCTAAAACAAGCACCAAGGGCCTGGTACAACAGGATAAATGATCACCTATTGAGCATCGGCTTTGTAAAAAGCTTATCTGAGTCCACTCTTTATGTGAAACAAAAGGGAAACAATTTTCTCAGTTTCCCTCTATGTTGATGATCTATTAGTGACTGGAGATGATATAAGGCTGGTTGAGGAGTTCAAACAAGATATGATGCAAGCTTTTGAAATGCAGATCTTGGTCTTATGACTTATTTTCTAGGAATTGAGATCAAACAAAGTGAGAATTATGTGTTCATCTGCCAAAAAAAATATGCAAAGGAAATATTGAAGAAATTTTTAATGGAGGAGTGCAAAGCAGTTAGCACACCAATGAATCAAAAGGAGAAGCTGAGCAAGGAAAATGGTGCTGAAAAAGTTGATGAAGGATATTATAGGAGCTTGATTGGTTGTTTAATGTATCTAACTGCAACAAGGCCAGACATTCTATTTGTTGTAAGTCTCCTATCTCAATTTCTGCATTGTGCTAGTGAAATGCATTTAAGAGCAGCAAAAAGAGTACTGAGGTATATTAAAGGCACAGTTGATTATGGTGTCAAATTTGAGAGATGTCAAGAATTTAAGTTGTATGGATTTTTTGATAGTGACTGGACTGGATCCATTGATGACATGAAGAGTACTTTAGGATATTGTTTCAGTCTAGGTTCAGGAATTTTCTCATGGTGCACAAAGAAGCAAGAAATTGTAGCACAATCCACTGTAGAAGCTGAATTCATAGCAGCAACTGCTGTTGTAAATCAAGTTTTGTGGTTAAAAAAGGTTCTATGTGATTTACATATATAGCAAAATTATAAATCAAAAATTTTCATTGACAACCAGGCAGCAATTGCAATTTCAAAGAACCCCGTGTGTCATGGGAAGACTAAACATTTGAACATCAAGCTCTACTTCTTAAGAGAGATACATCAAAATGTAGAAGTGGCTTTAGTCTATTGCAAGTTAGAGGATCAACTAGCAGATTTGTTTACAAAGCCACTTCCTGTTAGCAAGTTTGAGTTTTTAAGGCAGAAGATTGGAGTTTGCAGATCCTAAAGCAAAGAGGAGTGTTAATTATCTGCTTTTTGAACTGCAACGTGTTTTTTTTATTTTTAGTGTTTCAGTTATTGTTTTAGTCAATAAGTGGTTCCTATATTTTAGGATCAAGTTAGGTTGTTATCCAATGTTGCTGAAATCTTGGTAACGAATAGTTTTTCTGTTTCATTTGAATATTATAAATGTAATTGTTGCTGATGAATAAATGTAACCCTCATCTTCAATTATTTTTTCAATTATCTACTCTTGCTCCTTTATTTTTATTGTTTTGTTCTTCCATAAAACTAATAAGAACTTGCTACCTCTTTCACTTAGTAAATTCAAGTGCACATCTAACTGTTTGCCTTTGATCTGATGTTAGATTAGATAAACAAGCCAGCATTGGGAGCCAATAATGCTCAGTTACATCGAAAGTTGCATTCAAAGTAGCATCAATAGGCATTAAATCACCCCCAGGAATAAGACCCTTAAGCAGACAAACAATTAAAACCACTTAAAAAAAAGGCATCAACGCAAGGAAAGGAACCAATAATTGACAGTAAAATAAATAAATATTTTCCAAATCCTGAAACAATGTATACTTCAGCATACATTACACAAAAGCAGGAGCAAATTTAGCATGCTCCCTTTAGTTTTACCATAAAAATCTGATTTGAACAATGGTATATATCAATGCAATATCAAGACAGAGCTTTTGTTTTTCTTTTTTATTAACTCTGATACCATCTAGAAGTTCAGAAAATTTAGAGAGTGATTAATCTGAATGTTTTCATTGTTGCAATAGGATAAGACCTATACAGCATATACATTATCACTGAAATGTCTCATCTTATAAAAAGATTGAGGATCTGGAAAGATAATATTTAAACATTGTATCATCTCTGTACTTTGAGAAATCATACCACCAGAAAAACATACCATAGAAATAGATCCTAGATGAGGGTAGTGGATAGATTTTGATATAAAAGCCTACCCAATTTCATTCTATTGATGTGTGTGTGCATGAATGCATGTATGCAATCTTCCTATTCAGAAAAGTAATTTCCTACTAAACCCTAAACCCAACAAAGCTCTACCAGACAGTCCTCACAGATCCGCAAGAGTGCAATATCCTTCAAGCTAATACGATGTGAAGTTTTATTGTTGGCAAACCTTCACCCCATGTCCATCAATCAAAAAAAATTTCATCCTCTCATGATCTTCAACTTTCTGGTTTAGAAATTTTGCCTTCTCAATATTGGAAATTTTTGGCTCAAAATACTTGTCTAGCAAGACACACTCTAAATCTAAATTAAGATGGAATATCTTGCACCTTTTATGGAGCCAAGATAAACCTCTTGCAATCCCAAGTGCAATGTGAATTCTCTCTAACCATTCTAGTTTTACTTTTTGATCTCCTACATCATAATGGAACCAATCATTGAGTCTTTTATTAGACAAGTCAACATCAACATCAACAACACCTTTAACCCAAGTTAATTGGGGTCAGTGGTAGATGAATCCAATGATAAATCGAAAATGAGACAAGGAAAAAGAAAGTGAGAGGGGAAGAAAGAGTGGAAATAAGACAAAAGAGAGAAAAAAAAAATAAGCTAAAATAAAAGAAAGGTGAAAGGAAGAAGAAAGAAAAGAAGAGGAAAAAGATTAAAACAATGGAACGATTGGAACATAGAACTACTATTAGGTTTAACCCTCCACCAAGCTTATAGCTTTCTCCACTCTGTCCTAAGACATACCGTCTGCCAATCTATATCTCACTCCATTAGGTCTCGTTTAACTACCTTTTTCCAGGTAAGTTTCGGTCGACCTCTACCTCTCTTTGTGTCGAACTCTTGGTAACAAACTCTTGTTCTTACAGGAGCATCCAATAGCCATCTCATAACGTGTCCAAACCACCTCAATCTATGTTCCCTCATCTTTTCACATACCCGTACCATTGATACCTTTCGTCGAATATCCTCATTTCTTATCTTATCCATCTTCGTATATCCACACATCTACCTTAACATCCTCATTTCTCCTACCCCTATTTTATGCTCATGTTGTCTATGTGTTGGCCAGCATTCCACTCCATATAGCATTATCAGTCTTACAATTGTTCTATAGAATTTTTTTTTTAGCTTAAGGAGAATTTTGCAGTCACACAAAAACCCCGATGCACTCCGTCATTTCATCCTCCCTGCTCTAATTTTATGATTTACATCCTCATCAATCTCACCACCTTTTTGCAACATTGATCTCAATTATTTAAAAACATCTTTCTTGGGTACCTCTTAACCAAGTAGATGAACTGTGTCTTGATCACCATCTCTTACCCATGAAAACTCACACTTCATATACTCCGTCTTGCTCTTGCTTATCATGAATCTTTTCGACTCCAAAGTGTTTCTCCACAATTCCAATTTTCTATTAACACCATCTTTGGTCTCATCAATAAGCATGATATAATCTGCAAAAAGCATACACCACGACACTTCCTCTTGAATATTTTTCTTTAGTTCATCCATCATTAAGGCAAAGAGATAAGGACTAAGAACTTAACCTTGGTGAACACCTATCGTGATAGGAAAATACCTTGATGTTCCATTACAAGCTTTCACACATGTGGTAACCCCATCATACATATTCTTGATTGCATTAACATACTTTAATGCTACATTTTTCTTCTCAAGAGTCCACCATAAGACTTCTCTTGAAACTCTATCATATGTTTTCTCAAGATCTATGAACACCATATGTAAATCTTTTTTTCTTTTTCCAATACCTTTCCATTAATTGTCTCATCAAGAAGATAGCTTCCATGGTGCATCTTCCTGGCATACATCCAAATTGATTTACGGAAACCTTGGTCTCCCTTCTTAGGCGATGTTCAGTAACTCTCTCCCACAACTTCATAGTATGACTCATGAGCTTGATGTCTTTATAGTTTGAACAATTCTGGCATAAATCCAAATTGACTTACAAAAACCTTGATGTTCCATTAGACATGTACTTATCCAAAATCCTTTCTCTTTTTTCTATGCAGAAACCTACCAATGGAGCTACGTTTTTGTGCCTGTGTCTCCACAAAATCATTGTTTGAAGTAAGAATTCCCTCTTGTATTCATCAGCACCATACAGTCTCTTAATTGCTAGAAAATAGTTATTTGATACCTTTTCCTTGTACATAATCCCTATCATTCTTATCCCTAACACGTTATTTGTGCTAAAGTAATCAGTTGCCTTGCATAATTCCATGAAGCTCATTCTAGGAATCAATCTTTTCAACAATCTTGGTAGTTGTAGATGAAATGTCACAATCTTTGCATATCATGGACAGTAAAATTTGAAAATAATTAAATATGTAGCATATATGACCTTAATATATGATGTACAAACTGAGATTGCATTAGATTTTGATAATTAGGAATCAATCTCTCCAACAATCTTGGTAGCTTAGATGAAATATACATCACAATCTTGATATATCATGGACATAAAAATTTGAAAATAAATACATGACATGACCTTAAGATGATATACAAATAGGGATTATGTTAGTTCCTAATATTAAAAGTGGAGTGACACAACACAAGTGTTAATGCCTCCCAAAGAGAAAATAAAGTAATGAGTAATGACAACAGTGTTTGATCTCAAATATCATGTGCTCACAACTGATCAATAGAGAAACATAGAGAGAGTACCTCTTTGCTTCCTGGCTCTTGCATGGCCAGTTGTAGCAATTCAGCTTCTTGTTTAGTGTTCTTTTGATGGTTCTACTTCTTCATTAAGGGATGAATAGCGTTACTCCTCTTTTTGAATTTTA
This sequence comes from Glycine tomentella, assembly GCA_007407185.1. NCBI lineage: Eukaryota > Viridiplantae > Streptophyta > Magnoliopsida > Fabales > Fabaceae > Glycine > Glycine tomentella. The sequence continues at coordinate 441,098 of PYAF01003963.1, forward strand.
TCTAAGGTGCACAGTAGTACATGAAAGATACTAGGACAAAAGTTGTTGAAGAAACAAAACCAATAATAAAACTATACCAAAACGGTCTACCAAACAAGCTTTCGTCACAGCTTCCTAGTGCTCCCCCACAAAGTTCACTATTATTTGCATAGCTCAAACTCACATTAACATTGCTGACAAAAACAGGCACTGGCCCTTCTAACAAGTTTTTAGAAACACTAAAATCTATAAGCTAGGAAAGCAACCCAAGTTCTTGTGAGATTTGGCAACTTAACTGGTGGCTATCAAGTCTTGGGGTAATTAAGCTTGACAAATCTGCAATACCCTTTGGAATTTCACCATAGAAATTGTTATTTGAAAGATCGAGTGAGGTCAGATATGTCAGCTGACTAATTGAGATATCATAAAGGATATATCTAGAAAGCTCGTTGTGTAAGAGGTTTAGAGTCTGCAACCATGTGTAATTTTCAACGCAACTAGGAAACTGGCCCTTCAGCCCCTTGTTAGAAAGACTCAGACCGATTACTTCCACGTGATTCTGGCATTAAACACCGCTAAATCTATACATGTCACCTTCAGTGTTGCTCTCGAAATCCCAGCTAGATAAGTGATTAAACTGATCCAATTTCTTGATGGTTTGCAAGCAATAGATGTCATTTTTAGCATCCAAACCTGCCAAAAAGAGAGAGAATAATGACCCCAAGAAAATAGGGAGAACATTAAAATTTCTAGTGGTAGGCTTCATTTTTGTAGAAATATTGCAACATCAAAACTAGGGAAAATGGACAAATTGCAACATATAGTTCATCTTTAAGTTTCTACTTTCTGAGGTAATTTGCCTCTATTGAAATCTCAAAGATGAAAGAATTAATTAATAGGTACAGTGAAGGTAAGAATTATTGGGTTGGGCTTCCTCCTCCAATGCTGACCTAGGCCCATTGAGGGTTCTAAAACCCTAAACCTACTCCATCACTATAAATACCTTTGTTGAGGGTGGAGGCGATAGAGATTTGAGAGCCTCAAGTGACATTCTTGAGATCACGTTTGAGCAAGCCTTGTGGTTTTCATTTGAGAGATTTCTAGAGAGATGTTTGAGTGTGATCTCTTTAGAGAAGTTTGAATACCACCATACTTGGTGATACTTGATTGTATCTCTAATCAAAGGCTAGGGAAGGTTGACTCTTGTAACACATTATTATTATAGTGGAAGTTTGATTCTGGACCAGAGACCAGTGGCATAACTCATGACAGAGATATATTCAAGCTAACCGCGGACAACTTCACTTATTGGAGACTGATGATGGAAGATCATCTCTACTGCAAAGATCTGTATGAGCCCAGGTCTGAAGTATGTTGTCCAATGCTGAGTTGTCAAAATCATTCTGAGGAGAAGCCGTTAGAACCGTTGTTGATTTGATCAACCTCTCACCATCACGACCACTAGAAGGAGTGATAAGTGTCATATTTCAGTTAAAATCATATTTCAAATGTTGACACTTATCTTTTGATTTCATTAACTTTGTTTATAAACTTGCCTTGAACCTAGTTGATTTGTATCTATTACTTAGATAAATGTTGTTTTTCATATTTTGAAAGATTAATCCAATCACATTTTTTATTTTGATAGGTTTCGAGGATATCCGAAGCTTCCGAACAAGCAAAGCAAGAAAGAAGGGACTGAAAAGCAAACTTGGGAGGTACTACAAGCAAAATGGCCCACAATTCATCAAGGCCCAAAAGCTTTCTTCAGAATTAAGACATTAGCTCACCCAAGCGAGTCTCTCCAATGCAATTCACATGCCCAGGCGAGTTACAAGTTCCAAGGGGATAAACATTAGCTCTCCCAGGCGAGCAAACAAAGGCAAAATCACTCGCCTGGGCGAGTGAAGCTGGCAGGAGAGGAAAAACTATAAATAGGCCACGAATTTGAGAGGAAAGGCATGCATTTTGCTTCATTCTTTGCTTCTTGGCTTGTTCCTTAGCTTAAGAGCTTAAATATTAGTATTAGGTAGATTAGGAAAGTGAGAGAAGTGAGGATTAGTGTGGAGACTCTGCCGGAAAGAAGCGATGATAGGGCCTTTCATCAATTCTTCTCTTGAGGAGGTTCTCTCCACTATGAGTAGCTAGCTTCTCTGAGGATTGGATGTAATCTTCTTACCCCTATGTCTCGATTTTAATATTTATTTATGCATTAATCATTTCTATTCCTTATTGTAATTCCATTCTGTCCTTAATGCTTGATTCTACTTGATCACTAGTTTCTTGAATTTAACCCTAAGTGAGACTGGAAAGTAATCTTAGGGTTTGAACCGAATGATTTTACTCATTACGTTACGTTTCTAGGAATAGGGCATAACATTTTGATTGCATAAAACACGCGATTATGATTATAATGTTGGGGTATTTACTTCATATGCGAGGGATCGATATTCGGTAAATATCCTTAGAACTCAAATGCGAGGGATCGATTCGGGGTAAAATAGTGTGCATCAATAAAGATAGATATTGATTTATGCATGCTAATATTAATTGGATATAAAAGGATAAGAATGATGAAATCCAATCCCACTTTCTCATAAATATATTTCATTTACTAATTTTACGTTACTTTCACAACTAAATGAAATTCCGCTCAACCTACTTGTACATAACTATTGAACTAATAAGTTTTATTTGGATTAACTGAGTAGCTCAAGTTCTTATGGAGACGATCTTTATAAATTTTGTAACTTACAACGACAAATCGGTAAGCTTGTCGAGAGTTCTAACAAGGAGGAATTCCTGAAGAAGTCTGGACAGGTTGGAAAGCAACCTATGATCACCTGAAGGTGTTTGGATGTCGAGCTTTCGTACATATCCCTAAAGATGAAAGGGCAAAGCTTGATGCAAAAAAGAATGAATGCATTTATCTCGGAACACCGAAAATCGAGTTTGGTTTCAGATTTTGGAATCCAATCAATAAGAAGATTGTGAGAAGCTGGGATGTGATCTTTCATGAAGATGAGACCATTCATGACATCTCGAAGCTGAAGCAGGGGAAGAAACCAATGAAAATAATGAAGAACAGAATGACTAGCAACAAACTGATGAGGACCGAAATACTGAGGTGAGTTGATGATGAGATCTGGGATGAGAATTATGAATCGGGTACTCAAGCTGCTGAAGAAGAACAATTGAGATACCCTACTAGAGAAAGAAGACCCTCTACAAGATACCCATATGATGAATACACCGTCATTTTTGATGACGGTGAGCCTCAAAGTTATGATGAGGCCATAACGAGCTCAGAAAAAAGAAGAATTAGAGAAGGCAATGCAGGACGAGATGAAGACCTTGCACGAAAATTAGACTTTTGAATTTACCAAGCTACCTAAAGGAAGACGAGCTCTAAAAAATAAGTGGGTGTATAAAATAAAAAATGAAGAGAACAGGCAAAAGTCGAGATACAAAGCCCGGATTGTAGTGAAAGGCTACAATCAAAAGAAAGGGATTGATTTTGAGGAGATCTTCTCTCTAGTTGTTAAGATGACCTCGGTCCGAACTGTGTTAGCCATGGCGGCTTCAATGGACCTCGAGGTAGAGTAAATGGATGTAAAGACCACATTTCTTCACGGAGACTTAGAGGAAGAATATATATGGAGCAACCTGAAGGGTTTCAAGCTCTAGGATGCGAAGGCATGGTATGCCAGTTGAAGAAGAGTCTCTATGACTTGAAACAAGCACCTCAACAGTGGTACAAGAAATTTGAATCCTTCATGAATGAGCACAAGTTTGTGAAGACAAAAGTTTACCATTGTGTATTTGTGAAGAGGTATAAGACTGGAGATTTTCTGATTTTGTTATTTTATGTTGATGACATGTTGATTGTAGGGCAAAGCAAAGAGAGGATAACTGCTCTGAAAAGGCGTTGAATTCATCCTTCACTATGAAGGACCTCGGCCCTGCAAAACAGATTCTTCAGAATTAAGATCATTCGAGATAGAAAGAATAAGCTACTGTGATTAAGTTAAGAGAAGTATGTTGAGAAAATTTTGAAGAGATTCAGCATGGACAAAGCCAAAACAGTTAGCACCCCCCTAGCCGGGCACATGAAGCTAAATAAGAAGCAGTGTTCGAGGTCCGATGAAGATAAAGACGAGATGCAGAAGATCCCGTACCAATCTGTCATTGGAAGCTTGATGTATGCAATGGTTTGCACTAGATCCGACTTGGCGTATACAGTTGGAATGGTGAACCAGTATCTATCAAACCCCGGCAAAGAGCACTGGGAAGTAGTGAAGTGGATCTTCAGGTACTTAAGAGGAACAACAAATTTATGCCTCCGATTTGGAGAAGTGAAGCCGGGTTACAAGGCTACTCGGATGCTGCTTTAGGGAGAGATTTCGATTCAAGGAAGTCAACAACTGGATATTTGATGACACTAGCAGGAGGAGCTATCTCCTGGCAATCAAGACTGTAGAAGTGTGTGGCACTTTCGACAATCAAGGCCGAGTACATAGCCGCAACTGAGGCTTGCAAAGAATTGTTATGGATGAAGAAATTTCTCTCTGAACTCGGCCATGATCAAGACAAGTACGAGCTGAAGTGTGACAACCAAAACCCAATTCATCTTGCAAAGAACTCAACCTATCACTCTCGCACTAAGCATATTGATGTGAGCTGGATCCGAGATGTGGTGGAAGATGGACAACTTACACTTCGCAAAGTGCACACTGACCAAAATTGGTCTGATATGATGACTAAATCGGTATCAGCAAGAAAATTTGAAGACTGTCGTGAAGGTGTCGGGTTACTGATGAACCCAGCGCATTGAAACCGGAAGGGGTTCTAGGTTGTTGCTGAAGATTCTGCATTGAAGTCAGAGGGGAAGAATTGGTTGGTTGGGCTTCCTCCTCCAATGTTGGCCCAGGCCCATTGAGGGTTCTAAAATCCTAAACCTACTCCATCACTATAAATACCTTAGTTATGGGTGGAGGCGGCAGAGATTTGAGAGCCTCAAGTTACATTCTTGAGAGCACGTTTGAGTGTGCCTTGTGCTTTGCATTTGAGAGATTTCTAGAGAGATGTTTGAGTGTGACCTCTTTAGAGAAGTTTGAATACCACCATACTTGGTGATGCTTGATTGTATCTCTAGTGAAAGGCTAGGAAAGTTTAACTCTTATAACCCATTATTATTATAGTGGAAGTTTGATTTTAGATCAGTGTCCCGTGGATTTTACTTCTTCACATTGAGGAAGATTTTCTCACGTTAAACAAATTGACTATGTTCTTCTTGATCTCTCTCTTCTTGCATTTTATTATTTCGCTTCCGCAATCATTTTGAGGGTCCTTCTTGACCCAACAAGAATCGTAGGCAAGATTATAATTTAAATATAAATATATACATGTATATATATATATATATCATGACATGCATGTAAAAAACAACACGGGAATTAATATATGACTACATGAATTAGTTTTCATTTTCCAAGTTGCTGCGTATTGTATAATTTCCTAGTCAGTTGTTTGTTGTGATGAAATGGCGAAAACTTCCAAACGCCCTAACTGTGTCATAGTTTTGTTTTCTTTTTTTGTTGCTAAATAAACTGACTCAAGATCCATATAGCATAGCAATTTCCTAGAAGTTCAATTTGAATTGTCACATAAACACAATATCACTAGAGCATTAATTAATTACTACTATATTTTGGTTTTATATATAAGAAAATCAATAATTAATCAGAGGCAAATTAAAGTTCTTATATGAAATTTTTAATGTCATGGTTTCTTTTAATCATTTTATTTTTGTGATTAGTACTAGTGGTTTTATACTACTCCAGAGACTAGCTTGTAAGAGCACCTAAGGCTAACCAATCAAACGAGCTTTCCGCAACTCTCTCCTATGAAATAATAATAAATAGTATACGAGAATCCTTTTAATATCTATTTTGTATTCTTAAAAAATTTAAATTGTTAACTGAAATGGACATAACTGATTGATCATGTTATATTGAAAAGAAAAGTTGGCATGTAGTTAAGAAAATAATTTAAAAATATGAAGTCTTTTACAGGTAGAGTTAGAGGATTTTATTGGAAGAGATCATATAAAAATAATATATTAAATTGAATTATATAATAGAAAATAAGAGAAAAGGAAGAACCATTTGTAGAACTCTCTTAGAGCACCTTTAGTGCTGGATCTTAGAGAGAGATCTTGAGGTGAAGATCTCTACTTTCTAAGATCCACCATTAAAGGGGAGCTGAGGATCTCCACGTGGAGAACTGGGTCTTCCACAAGACCCATCAAGATCCACACGTTTTTCAAAAAAAATGCATTTTTATATTAACAGATCACAAAATGGGCGGGGAGCAACAACCCAGCACCCAACAGAAATGGAAAAAAAAAAAAAAGAAACCAACGATACCTGAGGGAAGCAGAGGGGGGAAAGGCTTGAACTGCAAAGGAGGCACCGTGAAAAGGAGGGGGAAGAAGAAAAAAAAAGGAGCAGGACGAAGGGAAAGGGGAGAGAAGAAAGAAAGAAAAAATGGAGGGGGAAAGGGGAGAGAAGAAGAAGAAAGAAAAAAAATAGGGGAGAAGAAAGGAGAAGGGGAAAGGTCGTGGGGGTGGGGAAGAAAAAGAGAAAAAAGAAAATTGTAGGGAGGGGGAGGGGGTGGGGGAACGTGAGGGAAGGGAATGGGGAAAGGGAAAAGAAAAGAAAAAGTGGGGGGAGGGAGTGTGGGGGGGGGGGGGGG
>PYAF01003963.1:447932-479792 GCA_007407185.1 Glycine tomentella
GTCTTGCATTTTTTTATCATCAATTTCATGTATTTTTTTCACTTATTTAACATTTTGTTATAAATAAAAATTATTTAAATTTTGTCATTTCTTAATGTTAATATATTTTTTTTCTATGCATTATTAATTAAAATTTATTACTTAATTAATTTAATTTAATTTAATCAAAATTAAAAAATTTAAAAGTGGGGTCCATGTGGGACCTATTAAAGGTGTTCTAAGATCTCAATTTGAGATCTACCACTAAAGCAAAAAATGTTACAGATCTTAAGAGATCTTCAATCCTACGTGGCAGTGTGGGGTCCATCAAAAAGTAACTTAAGATCTCAAATTTGGATCTCCCATTAAAGGTGCTCTTAGGTGCTCATTGAGAATCCCAGAAAACTCAATCTGCAACACTTCTCCATCACTCAGAGTTTCATCAAACAACAAAACTAGTATCTCATCATCATTATCCACAACATCACATGGAGTGTACTACTGAAGAAATTAAGCCCAGAACAGAGCCATTCTACAGCTACAAGGAAACAAATAGTAAGTTATAGAATTTATAGTGTTAATTTAAACAAATATGTTTTTAAACCGATTTAGAATCACGCAAAAAGCAACTAAAAAACTTCCATTTTTCAAATCAGAGACCATGAGTTCTTGCGCTGGAAGAAGAAACTACGCTTTGAAAAACATGACACAATCTCGTTGGCAACAGAGATGAGGGTCTGAACCAAAGCGACATTGCTTAAATCAAACAGTACCAGCAATGCTTCCAATGTCGGTGTCCTTCTCCGCTGGAGCGACGAGAAAATTTCCCCTAAAACCATTCAATAAATTCTAGTGTTTCCGCGTTGAAACTTCACTTAGGGGATTTAATATGTTGTTATCTTCGATACCCAGATGATAATTTTAAGAACCCAGAAGTTTCTAAGGGAAAAGATTAGAACTTGTAGAAGTTTTAGATTTGGGGTGGGATAGAAGAAATTTTCTGGGAAAATTATTCTGGGGAGACGCAAGAAAGAAAGAAATACTATAAAACAGTTGTTGTTGTTGATGGTGGTGTTGAGTGAGGGTTTGAATGTTCAAAGGGTTTGAATGACACGAACTCATCCTGGGCTTAGTCATTGTAGCCATGGCCTCCCTCTCTGTCATGGCCCAAGAAATTCTCCAAATGAACTGCCAATCCACGATGCGTGACACCCTGGTCTGAGCCCCTGCCGAGCCACGGTGGTCCAAACACCGACACATCTCCTCCACCCAAATCTTCACAACGCAACCATGACACGAAGAGACTTCGCAATAAAATCACAAAGTTATCTCCCTATGGCTACAAGAGGGTAAGGTTCGTGAGAGGGAGGACAATTGTGAGTGAGAGCGCGAGCCAAAAATATATTGAGCCCCTATCAATGACTATTTTTCACAAAAAAGATGTTAAAAAGTTACAATCAAAGATGGTCTTTGTAAAATCGATGTTTAAAAGTTACACTCAAAGACGATTTTCAAACAACTGGTCGAGACTTTGTACTTATTTGCAAAAATGTCAGTGCATTTACTTCAATGATGATTTTTTATGAACTAATGTTGTTGCATCGTCATAGAAACCCTATTTTCTAGTAGTGTTTGATTGTCTCCAATGACGGTTTTTGAATCAATGGGCAAGGTTTGTTAGTTAGTTTTGTGCACTTTTTTCCTCTTCCTTCCTTCTCTTATAAGTGAGTGACTATGTGCCCTTGACATGCATGATGTTTCGCATGTCAAGTTATAGCAATTTTCCTAGACTCTATGATTAAAGTAAAGCACACATGTCATTAATTTTTAAACACATGTCAAGTTGGAATAATTTCCTTATCTGAGGTCTTGATGTCATTTTAGTAATAAATATGTTTCCCTTTTATATAGGTCCTTGGGTGGTTAGCATCTCAAATAGCTAATGTAGTTCAAGCAAAGAATAAGCCAATTGATACACCTAACCCTGTGTCAGAGATATGTGTCTTGTTCTTAATGCAAAAGGTGTTTGTGTGACTGGGAGAAAACTTACAGACAAGGTCTACTATTGGCATATAGGGCAATTACTTTGCACTCGCACTCTTAGTTAGAACCTACAAGTGATGAAATATTATTTGATAATTTTGGATTTCTTACAGATCAACTGACTTTTTCTGGTTTAGAGATCTGTCTTCTAAGAAAATCGTCCAACAGTCTTGTCATTGTTGTTCGTTTATTGGTTTAAATAATTTTTTTGTCCTTGTAATTTAATATTTTTTTCATTTTTGTCCTTCTAAATTTTGTTTTTCATTTTAGTCCTTCCAAAATATTTATTTTGTTTTTCATTCTTAAAACACTTTAGTTAGATGATGCTTTGAACAGTAAAAAAATACTATGTTAAATGCTTCAAGGACGAAAAACAAAAAAAAATATTTTGCAAGGACTAAAATGAGAAAAAAAATCAAGGATAAAAATAAAATAAAAAATGCTAAAATATAGGGGAAAAAAGTTTTTAGGCCTTGTTTATTTGGTTTATTAGTCTTCGGCATTATCCAGTTCGGTCTATTTTGTCATAAAGTGGTGGTATGTAGGTATGTAGGCCATCTCAAGCAAATTAAGAACTCTAAACTCTAAAAGATCAGATGGACAAAGACCAGTGTAAGGGAAAAAGGAGGAGAGGGATGAGGAGTAGGAAAATAGGGAGAAAAGAATTTGTCAAATTATTCATATTCATTCAACCGTGAATTGATCCTTTTAAAAATTTACAAAATCCTTATTTTGAATTCAAATAACATAATGGAAATTCAAAAACAAAATGGAAATAACAACTGATCCTAATTTTGAATTCAAATAACAATGAAAGTTCAAATAACAAAATGGAAATTACAACTGATCTTAATTTTGAATTCACATAACAGAATGGAAATTCAAATGCATTGGGTCCGCTATATTCCCTCGTCCATGTGGAATATCCATGTCCTCATGGATAGAGATTTGTTGAGATTGCAAATCACGCAGATTCATCTGCGTCTCTTGAATTAGTTGGATTTGACGATGAGTAGTCATTTCTATTCACACCCTCTTTGTTTGCCACTGCATCTGTTTTTCCAGATTTGTAAACAATGGTGTACGAGAAACCCAGAAGTAGCGACAAGAATTGTTGTTGTTTTGGAGTTTGGACAACTTGCTTCATTAGGTGATATAGGCTTTTATGATTTATCCTAATAACAAAATTCGATCCCAACAAGTATTGCCTCCACTTAGACACGGCACAAGTGATTGCATACATTTCACGTATGTAGGTAGATTTCCTTTGCATTGATGGGGATAACTTTCGACTGTAATACGCAATGGACCTATCTTTTTGCAATAGTACAGTGTCGATACCCACTCTTGACGCATCTGCCTCTAAGATAAATGCTAGTGAAAAATCCGGTAAGACCAGAATGGGTGTCGTAGTCAAAAGCTCTTTTAATTTGCAAAAGGCTTATTTTCTCTTTTGCTCCAAGTATACCCAGTTTTGGATAACAAATGACTTAGGGGAGCAGCAGTGGATGCAAAGGTTTTAATGAAGCACCGATAGTAACCAGCCAAGCCTAGGAATGCTCGTACTTGAGTGATCGTGGTAGGACAAGGCCAATCAACAATCGAACTTATTTTCTCAGGATCTGGTGCCAATCTTGTTCCAGAAATTATGTGACCCAAGAATTGAATGGTCTCTTTAGCAAACAAATATTTATTTATTTTTTTGCAAAAAAATGAATGTTGTCGTAGAGTAGATAGCACTTCCCATAAGTGTTCTTCATGAACTTTCTACGTGTGGCTGTAGATTAATATGTCATAAAAAAAATCACCACAGATTTTCTCATAAAATAGGCAAATACCTCATTCATTGTAGCTTGGAATGTGGAAGGAGCATTTGAGAGGCCAAAGGGCATGACCAAGAACTCATAATGGCCATAGTGGGCTCTGAATGCATTTTTGTGAATGTCGTCTGGATGCATTAAGATCTGGTGGTATCCTGACCTTAAATCCAGCTTTGAAAAAATAGTAGACCCATGTAATTCATCTAGGAGCTCATCAATTGTAGGAATGGGAAACTTGTCCTACACTGTAACAGCATTCAGTGCTCTATAATTGACACAAAATCGCTACGATCCATCCTTTTTCTTGACCAATAGAACTAGGGAACTGTAGGCAAAGTGACTGGGTCGGATAATACCCTCTTGTAACATTTCATATACTAGCTTTTCAATCTCATTTTTCTGGTAGTGTGGGTAGCGCTATAGGCGAACTTGGATAGGTTTGGTGTTTGGTAAGAGGTGGATATGGTGATTTGTTGGTCTTTGTGGGGGTAAATGTGTAGGTGTATTGAATACATCTGAGTATGCATCCAAGATACGAGAAATAGAAGGTTGGGTTATGGCAGAGGTAGTGGGAGATGAGTTTGCAACAGTAGCTGAGAGGCACATGAGATATGCTTGGATGGGTTCTTGGGTTATGAGCTTGTGTAGTTGTGAATTGGTGATTGGGGATGGCATTAATCTAGTGTTTCCTTGTAAAACAATGGATTGCGCATTATAGGTGAAGCACATGGTCAAGTGATGATAATCAGTTATAACTAGCCCTAAAGTGGCTAACCATTGAACACCTAGAACGATGTCAGCTCCTTGAAAGTCTTAAGACATATAAATCAATATCAAAGGTGTTCTGTTGTTGCAATGAGATAGGTACGTTTGTGCAAATGCCTTCGCAGAATAGGCTATCCCCGTTCCCAACCTGAACTTTAAATTGTTTAATGGCCTGGATAGATAGCTGCAAATGTTTAGATACCCGTGCTGTTATGAAATTATGAGTACTACTATTGTCAATCAGAATCTGAACTGGGAAGCCTTTAACTGTTCCGGTCAGACGAAATGCTTTGGCGGAGTGATGTCCAAAGAGGGCATTGAAACTGATTTCAGGATAGGATGGATTCTGCATATGCACCTCTTTATTCGTATCTGGAACTGGTTCAAGTTCATCTTCTTCTTCAATTAGCATGCATAAAAATGATGCCCCAGGTTTGCACCGATGACCAAAGACATATTTCTCCTCACAATTGTAACACAACCCATTTTCACGTCTGGCCGCCATCTCTGACTGTGATAAACACCTTATAAGTACAGATCCGCTCGAATTGGTTGCTGGTTTATTGGTAGTATTTGTAAATTGTGTGGTCTTTGGCATCCAACATAAGGATCGTTCTTTCAAGTCTGCATAATTTTGCACAAGGCCCCATGCTGCATGGAAGTTTGTAAGAAAATGAGCTTGAACGTCACTTCTGACCTTCGGTTTAAGTCCTGAAATAAACATGCTCTTTCGGAGGTTGTCTGGTATCCCTGTCACTCTGCTAGATAAATTATCAAATTTTGTTTGGTACTCTCGTACTGTGCCTATTTGAGTTAACTTCCATAGTGCGCCTGCAGGATTTTCATATGCAGTAGGTCCATATCGACTAAGTATTGCCGCATGAAATTCACCCCAATTCGTGATTAATCCTTCCCGTGACAAATTGCGGTACCAGCTTGATGCAGGTGTGTCCAAATGAAAGGAAGCAATGCGAAGGAGGTCTAGTTCAACAATTGTATAATACTCGCAGTATTGATCAACTGTAAATAACCAATCTATAGGATCTCCGTGGCCATAACGTGGAAAATCTAAATGTATTGGTTTGGGACGTGGTGGTTCTGTTTGAGTCGGGCCTGGACCCAAAATGCTTGCATTTGATCGTTGCGTTTCCATGAAACGTGTCATCTCTTGTTGAAAACGATCCATCATAGTATTAAGTTGCTCTTGATTGTTACATTGTTGTTGGTCAAGAAACGCCTGTTATCGCTCATCACATGTTATTTGTTGCTGCTGAAGCGCATTCAGTTGGTCCTGTATCTGAGCCATGCATGTTTTCTCAGCCATGGAGGTGAGTTGCTGGATGAAAGCACCAAATGTAAGGGCAAAAGGAGGACAGAGATGAGGAGTAGGGAAAATAGGGAGAAAAGAATTTGTCAAATCATTCATACTCATTCAGCCATGAATTGATCCTTTTAAAGATTTACAAAATCCTAATTTTGAATTCAAATAACAAAATGAAAATAACAACTAGTCCTAATTTTGAATTCAAATAACAGAATGGAAATAACAACTACTTATCCTAATTTTGAATTCAAATAACAGAATGGAAATTCAAATGCATCTGGTCCGCTATAAAAAGTCATTTGCAAAGCTGTTCTGCGGATGCTGCCTAGAAACAAACTACACAATGTAAGTGCTACCTAGACCTATGCTTTTGGGAATTTTGAACTGATTATGGAATTTCATTATTGGTGTTCAGAATGAGTTTTGTTCATGTTTGGTTTTGGATATTGCAACCTGGTTGCACATTTTGTTTTGATATTTACTGTAAATTAGGCAACTTGAAATCCACTTTGCTGAAGGATAGTTTTCTTAGTGGCTTGTGACTTTCGATTTATTTGTTTTTCATGTTAGAGCTTGATTCTTATATTGTTTTTGTTCCTTATAATATTGAAGAACCGGTCTTCTAATTTGCATTTACTTGCATTATTGCTAATGGATATAGGATAGAGATTGAAAATTAAGGATCTTTCCTGGCATGAGCACCCTTTTGGTGATCGGCCACTTGAACCTTGTGTGATGCCTCCTAGAAGTGTGGAGGAAATGAGGCCACGAGCAAGGCCTTCCATGATTCGAGCACAGAAGAAGGCCAATTAAGCAGGCAAAAAATGGAGGAGAAGCACAGGAAGAAAGTGAATGAAGACACAATTTAGCTCAAGGAAGATGGCGCTGACCACTGGTTATTATTGAAGTTGAAAACCATCTGTCTTTGTTTGTTAGCAAATCTTACAATGCCATATTGAATCGTGTTTGAATTTTTCTATTTTACAAGCCTTTTGGAAAGAGCATGGCTTAGGAGCATGTTTGAATTTGATTCCCATTATAGCCTTTTCTTGCATCCTTTTCACTTTTCAGTGACAATTTTTTAGTGCAACATTAGAAGTTTAGAGTAACTACCATTTTGGTAGTCAGCTACTTCCTTTTATTGTCAACTGTCAAGCAGTGCCACTGTGCATTCAAGTATTTGAAAATGCTGTTTGTGTTTCTTACCCATTGTTGGTGTGGTTGATGATTTTCCTTGCACTGCATCACAATTTTTTTCAGTTGATTTGAGTCTTAATTTGGCTATTCGTAATTCAGTAGTTTTTGGATTTAGAAATTTGATGCCAACCCCTTACTCTAGTATTCGCGTTTTTAACATCCACAAATTGTGCACGTTTACAGCTAGTACATATGTGTAGAAAATATTTACAGTAGTGATATGTAATTATATCATAGGATTGAATAAAAGTATAGTTTAATTTGACTGAATTAAATTTTGGTGACATTGAAAATTCATGTTAAAAGTATCTATATTTGATTTTTTATTATTTTATAGTGTTATTTTAGGCATATACTTGTGTTTTACATTTATTTACATATGAAGTGACAAAATAAATAAATGTAGATAGTTTTTGAAGTAGAGATTAAAAAAGGTGTTGGATAGACTTTTTTTTAGGGAGATGTAGAGATTTAATTTATAATTTACAATTAATATTTTTTATATACCTAACCTATTAATAGTGATAATGATAGTGATAATGATGAATATAACGGTTAGGTATATTGATATGGGATGATTATAGTGGAGACAATGATTACATTGATGATTAAAGGATGATTTTTTTTATATAAAAAAAGTATAAGATTACTCGGGGAGAAAAAATAATGGAAAAGATAATTTTTTTTCTAAATTAAAAAAGAAAAATAGTTTTCATGATTAAAATAAAGTAGTAAAATAGGTATCATTTGGTCCTTATTTACATCCAACACATTTTATCTAAACCCAATATACATGTAGGTCTCATTTAATCTCAATAAGGACTAATAAATTAAACTTATATACAAGTAGTAGTTAATGCTAAAAAGCTTATATGCAATACTAGGGCTGATAGTCCCAGTCTTTTTTTTTTTTCCTGAATTATGTGACACCTATTTTTATATTTTATCTTAATAAATTAAACTTAAAATAAATATCTGAAGTGTCAGATTTTTTGACTGCCTAAATACATCCCTGACTGCAACCAATCCGTTACAAATAATCTATTGGCTCCACACTTTATGGACAGTTTGTTTGTACGTCATGTCATTTTCTTAATTGACTGCTTCAACTTCATCTTACGTTAATCTTACATTGAAATATTCTTTTCCTAGGATTTAGCTTTATAACAAAACAAAAAATATTCTGAAATTCCACATGTAGTCATTAAACTAACTTAAAACTTATGAACACAGCCGTTTGTAATAGAATTGAAATGTAAAAAACATTTGCACTTGTATATATTACTTATTTATGTTCATTTTCATTTCATTGTAATCCAATTCAACAAAAAGAAAAGAAGTAAATATATCATCGTCGTTATAACATATCATCATAATCATCCCGTTTTAGCTTCCTATATTTGGCAACACTTCCTCCAGGCTATTTTTATCATCTCATCTGCAATACTGCAAGATAGAGGAATCATTAGCAGCAGAAGGGTGTGTGGATTTGGAACAAAATGGCGAGAGAGGCATTCATTTTCAAGGAAAGAGCCTTGTTATCTCTCAGAGCGTTGAAGAGCTTGTTGATGCTGATATGTGCGGTTGCTATGCTGCTGCTGCTGCCATTCAGAGGGCGGAGGAGGGTGTCAACGGCCGAGAAACCCGGTGGCAAAGAGGAGTGCCACTTGAAAGGCGCGGTGGTGCGCATGCCGGCCAAGATGGTGCCAAGGAAAAGTGGCGCTGGTGCGGTGGCAGCAAGGAGGGAGTTGGCCATAAGGAGGGTGGTGGAGGATGATGATCAAAGATGTGTGAGAGAGTATTGGCTTTTGGGAACCAAAAGGGGTGATACCATTTTCACACAATGTTGGAAACCAGTTTCTCATAAGATCAGGTAGGTATATATAAACCGAGACAAATCCAGAAATTTTAATTGTGGGAACAATAGTCATATTATGTATTAGACTTTTTTTTTTTTTACGACATTTCAGATTATGGAAACAATTTATAATTATACGTATTTATTTTATTAAGAAAAGTTATTGTAAATCCTTGGTATTGTGTTCGATTGCTATGGATCAAAAAAAATTATATTAAGAAAAGTTGAAAAGCTTATGGATCCACAAAGTCCAACATGATTCTGTTTGGGGATGTAATATTGATAATTTAATGATAAAAAAAAAACTGCATACCCCATTGTTTAGAGGTTCCTCATTATGTAAAAGAAAGAGATATTGTAAGCAGTTTTACTTAGATATAGATAATTTAATGATATAATATCATAATCTTTTTTAATCTAAATGATAGTTTCTTAATTATAATAAGAGCATACCTTTTAATGATATATCCATGGTATCTTTAGATGCTTCATGTTGATTTAGTATCTTGTGCCTTGAAAAAGTTTTATTTCCTGAAAACAAGAATTCAAGTATAGCATAACATTCACAATTTCTACTCCATTTTCTTTTTTCTGTTTTTAAGGACAGCTTACCCATTTATTCCTTCAGTTTATATTTTTCTCCTTATACTACTTTGCTTTAATTTCTTTCTGGTAGAATTTGAACAGCTAAAATAGGTTACCTACTTTGTGCAGGGGACTCGTTCTTCTTATGCATGGACTTAATGAACACAGGTTAGTAATTTATGTAAGGATAATGTTCTTCTCACACCCCTTTATGGAGTGAGTTGGGTGAAAGGAGAGAGATAGATAGGAAAGAAAGAAAAGTGAGATATGTAACGGATGATATGTGAGAGAAAAGGAATAAATAGAAAGGGAGAGGTTGTAAAAGGACGGCAAGTGGGTGTGAATAAATCAAACACGTTTCTAGTTCTGAAGTCTTTCATATTTTATATTACTTTTGTTTTCCTGAAGCCATCCCCATTATTCTCTGACAGTGGCAGATATAGTGATTTTGCAAAGCAGCTGAATGCTAATGGCTACAAAGTTTATGGGATGGATTGGATTGGTAAGTAAGAAGCCAATTCTAATTTATGAGAATACATGAAATGTGGAGGAATCGGTGGTAGCTATTCAACTTGATTCATGAACTTGTTAGTAGTAATAGATCCTTAATTTGGTTAATTGGTTTCCTTTTGGGGTATATGTGAGCTATTTTCATGTTTATGTACTACTAGCATGAGAAAGATGGAATAAATTTTAACATACTTTATATTCTGCTTCATCTAACATCTTATTATTTTATATTATTGGCTATAAAGGAGGATTCACTGACCAGATATCTGCAGTTTCTACAAAATAATTTTCAGTTGTTGTCAGTTAAACAAGGACAGAGTAGTGGAAGTGAAAGAAAATTTTCTTCTAATAAATTTATGTCATCCTTTATATTTACGATTATTCCATTGGATTATAGAAAACAGCACTAATTTTTTTCCTTTTATTTAATAGTTTAGTTGTGACCGTTCTTCAACATGCAACTATATTTGGATGTTGCAGGGTTAAGTTATTTGGAATTTTGGATGCTTATATGTGCGATAAAGTAACATGTGAAGCTCCTGTTTATACGTAAGCTTATTATCTGTGTGTATTACGTCTGACTGGTTTAAGAATAGAATAGCTCACAGATTAAGTCTTAAGTCTGAAAATAGATTGATCTGAGATTAACAGTTGAACATTACTATAAATAAATCACAGAAGTCTTCTATGGATAAGTGTTCTTTTCTCTTTATGCACACTACAGTTGGTGCCTCCAACTCCAAGAGCAGGAAATTGGGATATGCCATTGATTGTGTATCTCATCTTATTCTGCCAACTGCATTTTTTTTTTTATCTTTTAGGAATTAGAGTAAGTTCTGACCTTCAATTAAGACAAATTACTTGCTTAATTTTTTTTTAATAAGCCAATTTTTATTAAAAAGAGGAGTAGAGCACAAGGTGTACCCTTCTAAGAAATCAGTGAACAAACACATAAACTCCTACTGCTACACAAAACAGCATTCCAATAACAGCACGTTTCCCCTCCCCCCCAACCCATTTGATGGTACCAAACCTATCAAAAGGATCTAAAATTACATAGTATAAAAAACAGAAACTTTGTTACTTGCTTAAATTTTACTTGTTCAGTTTTTCACTGAGTTAAGGTCCCCTATTATTCAATAGTTAAAGCACATTTAGGTTCCAAATACAGCAACATATTACAATGATGATGATTTCAGGAACATTGGATGTCTGCTCCTGCCTATTAATCTCTGAAAACTTCAATGCTTTATTTTCAAGTCTAGTATATTGTGTTTTATTATTCCTGTCTCCTCCATTTTTAGTATGAGGTCAAACCTGATTTTTGTCTGCCGTCTTTACTCTTCTGTAGGCCATGGTGGAAGTGATGGGTTGCATGCATATGTTCATTCTCTTGATGATGCTGTCTCTGATATGGTATGTAATAGAACTTACAAGAACTTTGTAGGATAGTGTATAAATAAAAGGGTCTATGGTGTATGTATTGAGTCTGCATTTTGTGTTAGCAGTTAAGTAGGAAAGAGATGTAGTGGGTGAAAACTGGGAAGTAGTTATGTTTCTAGGGTTCATTACATATTTTCTGATATAAACTATTTTATTTTGATAAACAGAAAGTATTTCTTGAGAAGATTCTAAATGAAAACCGTGGACTTCCATGTTTCTGTTATGGACACTCAACAGGTGCAGCCATTACTCTTAAGGTATGGATTGTATAAAGAGTTTAATTTCTATGCAATGATAGAATGAAGGGTTTTTACATTGTCAACCAATCATATTAGGAGTGATTTTAAACACAACAATTTATGATTGGTTAACACTTGGCAATATAAAAATCTTTTACACCATCAATACGTATACTATTTACTCTTGAAACTTACATTTGGCGAAAAAAAGTGTCCGGGACCGAATGATTACAAAATTGATTCAGCTTTTCCCTATATATATTGTAGGCACTGCTTGATCCAAGGGTTGAAGCTAGTATAGTTGGTGCTACATTCACATCACCAGCAGTTGGAGTGGAGCCTTCTCATCCAATTTTGGTGGTGAGAATACCCTGCTGGATGCATCCAACTTATCTGATTATAATACATACATTTATTCTGCATCTTCATTTACACCAGAATATATAAAACAATGCATACTTGCATATACATCAGTGAACATATAGTTTCATATACATCAGTGAACATATAAAACACTATATTTTAGAACCACTCTTCATCTCTATATTTTCTTCATGGCAGGCACTTGCGCCTATAGTTTCATTTTTGCTGCCAACATATCAATGTAATTCTGCATACAAGAAGGGGTTGCCAGTTTCTCGAGATCCAGAGGCTCTAATTGCTAAATATTCAGATCCATTAGTATGTACAGGATCTCTAAGAGTACGTACCGGCTATGAGATTCTTCGAATTACAAGCTACTTGCAACAAAATCTAAGAAAACTGAGAGTTCCATTTCAAGTTCTTCATGGAACTGCTGATTCTATTACTGATCCTGATGCTTCTCAAAAATTGTATGAACAAGCATCCTCAACAGACAAAACTATCAAACTGTATGAAGGCTTTGCACATGACCTCCTCTTTGAACCTGAACGAGAGGATATCACTCACGACATAATTCAATGGTTGAATAGTCGAATATGAATTATGTTAAGAGTAGTAAGGGAAAATATCATGGAATTTTCAACCCAAGGAATTGAAAGATAAATAGTTCAGTGATCAATTTCATCGGTTGTGAGAGGAAAAACAAACTTGAAGCCGTACAAAATCTGAGCCATACTTTTTTGTATTGGTGAATCCTGAAAATCACTCAATGGTTAGGCAATTTTTTTTTATTCTCAATTATCAGTGTATGATTTGCAGATAAAAGAAAATTCATAAACCTGAGTCTTAGAAAAGGAAGTTCAAAAGGAAAAAAATTTTTTAAAGAAAAAATCATGCTTCTTAATCTTTATGCCAAGTTGCAAAAATTAAAAACCAACATGGTTGAGTACATTTGCCTCATCGTAAGAGTTATAGTGATTTTCTATCTCAAATTGGGGATTTGGTAAGGGTATAATTACAGCAATATAGATCCAACATTCGTTACATACATCAATGAGAGTTCCGGATAAAGATTACAACAATTCTTTTTCTTTTTTAATGTTTCAATCAGAATTCTTGCATGGCTTCCAGTTCCATGAAGGACAAACTAGGTCCGCAGATCTCCATCTGCTTGATTTTCTTCAGGCTACAGGCTTCGATAGAACAGCGACATTTATAATCTATGAATGCTGAAGCAGAGTTAACGTGGTATTTTTAACAAAAACTTTGCCACATTTAGTGATCTAATAGGAGTAACGTGGTATTTTATTTTACTGTAGTAAAAAAAACTTTTTAGCTTAAATAAATACTGATTTAGTCATGTAATATGCACTTTTTCAATTTTGGTTCAATTTTTTTTTTTCATTTTAATCTTTTCCAATTTTAATCTTAGATATTTACTATAGCCTTGATCTTCAAAGGAATTTGCAAATATAATAACCATTACCACTCAGATTACATATAATATCGTGAATTCGTGATTAAGAAGACTGTGCCATTATAGTCTTCACTGTGGTGGTCATGAAATGTGTATATCCATCCATTGGTCAAAAAATTGATAAAATACAAATCTTGTAGTCAGCCACTTTCCCTTTACATCAGCCATCCTTATTATAGATTGCTACAACAACAGTCATTTGTAATTTGAATTTTGACAGGTCTACATCGGTTTCACACTTAATACTGCAACAAAAATCACGATAACTAAGGATAAACAAATGTCCAAATATCTAATTTTAAGACATCCTTTCAATAGTGAAAACCAATTCCAATGTCACTGATCAAACAGGTGAAAAATATTTGTACTTTCAGTCCGTACAGACTTTGCCTTTGGGTGCATGGGAGTGAGCAGGGCTCAGTTCAGGACAAAATGGTACCTTGAGTCGACGTAGCTCTCAACATCCCAGAGAAAAGAACCAAAAGTAATAGCTTCTAAAACAAGTCTCTTCAAACCACCAAAGCTAATTTTGATGCTCTCATCTGTTGAAGAATCGATTACCCCCTGTGGTGTTACAACAATTTCAGGTCTTCCAAACAATGCTTCGGTGTGCTTCTCAATGATGCTGAGAGCCTCTTTGGATCTTATTGTTGCATATCTCTGTAAAGTCTCGCTATCAAAGGACATCACATAGGAACGCAACCTCGACACTTTTGAACCATAACTAAATCCCCCTGAGCTGATGCCACCACCAGGCGAAGTAGAAACTTCAGGATGGGACATAACATGAGAACGGCCCTCTCCACCACTGGTTCTTGAATCATCTACAACAGTTTGTTGAATGCTGTTCTCTTCTGCTGCATTAGGAAGAATCTTCATTGTCTTCTCCAGCTGGAACCTTTGGACAACCCGCTTGAGAAAGTACCCATACATTATTGAAGCTGCATAGACCTGTCCTACTCTGATTTTGCTGATCTGAGCAACCGATGTTGAATCCCCTAAACGGTTGCCCAAAATGAGAGCCAAGTGGTTTTGGATCATCTCATAGGCTTCTGGTGAGTGAAGCTCCTCCAGATTTCCATCTTCACTTGGCCATGAATCAACCTGACCAGAATGGTTTGGAGTTAAGGAGGGTATCAGAGAAATATTGGCATCCATGAACTTTTGCACCACCAATGCATATAATATCTCTTCTAGAGCTGTTTTCCTCTCTTTAGCCTTAACCTCAGCAATTCTCCTGAAAAATTTCGGAAGCAAGCACAGTTGTCAACGCCTCATTTCTTTTCTTTCTTTTTCTTTCTTTCAATTTTAAGATATCTTCCCTTCTTTTTTAAGATAAAAGCACCCATCAGTTCTGTACAACTACAAAAGCACTTTCTGATAGAAAACAGCAACCAAACAAAAAAAATTCCTGCATACTGATTTTATTCTGATATAAAAAATTTGTGCTAGATTCAAAGTAAACACAATTAAATCAACAAATACATCAATGCAATATTGCAATGATTCATGTAGCCAATCTCACCGAATAGAATAAGGCTTTTGTTGTTGTTATTGTAAGATATATTTAGTATATCTAATAAAAAATTATCTTTAGTTATTTTTCCAAATTACAAATCTTCAATCAAGTTCTATGGAGTACAGATCTACAAAGAATTATAATTAAAAGATACTTGAATTTTTATTTAATAAAAAAGGGAAAAAATGCAAAACTGCTCCAAAGGAGAGACACAGTCACACAAAGAGCAAAGATTCTTCTGTTTAACTCCAAACAAGCTACACAAGTAAATTTCCTTGGAAAAATATTAGCTTATCTATAAAGTAAAATATAGCATTGATCAATTAAGGGACCCCAATCCAATGAATGAGAAGGGAATATAAATTTTTGTATATATATGAACTATCCATTGTTTAAATTTTACTAAAAAGTAAGAAACTAGATTCACAGATTTATCAGAAATACAAGGCGATAAAGTAGAGTATCAGTATAGTATCAGATATCATCAAAAGAATAAAGCAAACCTGTACAAAACTAAGTCGGTGCCTGAAGCAGAAGGCTCTTTCTTTTGTTTATCGCCGTCACGATCAGTTTGGAATTGCTCAAGCTGCTGCTCTACTGCAGCAGGCACAAGATGCGGGTGACTTATCAAAATCTGAGAGAGAAACTGCCCAATTGGAGACTCCAGCTTAAGTGGAGCAATCTTGGAACTCGGTTCAGATGACTCTGGTGTAAATGATGCAGCTCTAACTACAAAACCCCTTTTAGTTCCA
This sequence comes from Glycine tomentella, assembly GCA_007407185.1. Taxonomy (NCBI): domain Eukaryota; kingdom Viridiplantae; phylum Streptophyta; class Magnoliopsida; order Fabales; family Fabaceae; genus Glycine; species Glycine tomentella. The sequence continues at coordinate 463,807 of PYAF01003963.1, forward strand.
ACACAGTGTCTCCCATGACCATGCTTGGAGATAGATACAGAAGTGCTTAACTGCCAACCACCAAGGACACTCAGAAAGCAAATAACTAATCTCTAAAACCTCTTATATGCAACAAAAAGTAATAATAGTAATAATTTGACAAAAGCACATTGAACAGCATAACTCAGGCAAGCCAACAATGAAGCAAGAGAAGAGAGATCAACATCAAAAATACCCAACCAAACAAGAATATCTCCAAAAATAATTTGTGCAAGATTCAAATTAGGCCCAAGCATGTTCTGTATAACCCCCTTGCAAAACTGAACCATAAAACCACAAGCACAACAAAACATGTTAAAAAAAAAAAAAGAAGCAATTATTAAGGCCCCATTTGGATAAACTTCTTAACAAGCACTTACAAGAGAAGAAAACAAGAAGGAAAAATGAATTGAACTTCTGCACAAGCTAAAATTAGCTTACGCATAAGTTAAAATAAGCTTATGGAAGAACCTCAATTCATTTTATCTTCTTATTTTTTGGTTCTCCTGTAAGTGCTTATCGAGAAATTAATCCAAATAGGACCCAAATATCACGATCACAAGAAAAAAAACAAACTTTGAAGCGAAATTCAACTCATGTATTCTCTTCCCCTGTGGCAAGCATTCAAGCTAACAGCATCAATAAAAGCAAAGCAACAAAAAACAAGCCTAAGCGGTAAGAAATGAATTGAAATGCAGTTTATTATCAAACTGGCTATGCATTTCTGGCGATCACAAATCAATAAATAAATAAATGATTGAATACCTTAGTGGAGAATCGAAGATTGGAACGGAAGGCGAGTGCGGAGGGTCTTCCGAGGAAAGCCGACGGTGGTGCGAGGACTGTTGCCGTTGCCGTTGCCATCGCGGTCGCCGCCACTTCCATTGGCAGCTGTGGGAATGCGAATGAATGAATAAAAGCATAATATATAAATAGGAATGGAGAATATGAAGCATGGAGCGACCATACCTACCTCTGATGAAGACGCAGGAATGGAATCCAAGAGAGAGAAAATAACCCTAGAGAGATTAAACCAAAGGGATTGAATGTACCTTTCTTATTGTTATGTTATTATTACCGGTAGAATGACAAGGAGTGCGTGTCTCTCTCTCCTAATTTTTAGTTTTAGAAGATAAGTCGTGTTTTTTTTTACAGTTAATTACAATACTACTATTTGTTTAAAAGAAGAAAAAAAAAAGTAAACCAATAGGAAAAAAAAACGTTACATAGTATTAATTTATCACGCGATAGACTCCAGAAATTACTGTAATTTATCAAAATTTAAGGAGTAAGAAAATATTTTTGAATTTTAGGAACTTAAAAAATTATATATTCTAAAATTTAAAGACTAAAATAATAAATAAGCTAATATAAATAATCAGGTTTTTAAAGTTTGAGAACTAAAATGATTAATTTAAAAGTATAAGGACTAAAATTAAATTTTACTAAAAGTATTCATACCAAAATCATATTTTATCCTCTAGCAAAATTACAAACTTGGATTGCCTCCGGTCAGGCTTCATGCATTCAATCACGTGGTCAATATCTGGTGGCAAAATAAAATTATTTTTATCACATGCTTATTTCTAAAGAAGAAGACAAAGCTTAAATATGTTTTAGTCATTTAAATTTGGATCATCTTGTTTTTTGTCCTTTAAATCTAAAGTTGATTTTTTTTCCAAAAATTTATAAAATACTTTTTTAGCCTCTTTGCACAATGTAAGGCAAACAAGGAATAAGAGTGTATTTAGATAGAGTAATTTAATAAGATCTTTAGGGGAATTAAATTTTTCTATTAAAATTAATTGTTTGGATATTTTACTAAAAGAAATTTAAATTTTTAGGATTTTAAGAAGGAATTTTAGTTAGCTGAAAAAATAGAATTCCAAATTTCATCTCAAGAGAGAGAAGTTGAAAATTTTCACTGCCAACAGAGGCGGATCTTTGTGCTCTTGACGTGGATCCTTGCCTACTCATTATCGCACACATAGCCTTACTCTAGATGTGATCCTTCACTCTCGAACTTCTTTCTCTAATTCGTCCTGCTCTATTGTTTGCTTGGGTTTTTGATTGAGATTTGCTTCAAGGGTTTCATGGTTTGGTGTTTTTCTTTTGTGATAATTGTTTTGTTTTATTCTCATCTTAATCGCATTTTACTCCATTGAATTCCAATCTAGGATTCATATATGTTGTTGATGTCGAGTTAACCAATCAACATTTTTGGAAGCCCAAGATTTGGAATATTTTATATGTTGTTGATGTCGAGTTAGCCAATCAACAAGGGAGAAAAGTTAGAAGCAATAATGTAGATGAAGTCACAACTATCCAAGCAATTAAACAATGGACAAGATTATGTGACACTTTAGCAATGAATATGTTTGCTAGTTATCAAGGTAGATGAAACTTTATTTAGGAAGAATGTTTTTAGTAGACATTTATATTTTGGTTCCTTTTATGTGTAATTGACTTTATACCCATGTATGCATGACATTTTGGATTTGGATTTTAATAGACAAAGATTGCATAATAAAATGTCATTTTGACATATTGTACCTTTATGTTTATGCAATTATATGTAATTATTTTTCCTGATCTGGACAAATGGAGCCAAGCAATGTAAAGAACGAGTCAATTGGTAAAAGAAAGATAACAAGCAAGGACAAAAGGGAGGACAAAAGAAGTTACTTCTCATGGAATTTGGATATGAAATGTGTATTAGCTGAAGATTTTAGAGACCAAAGGAATATGGGTAACAAAGATGATGCAAATTGGAAAGAAATGACATACAACACATCAACTCATAAGAGGTAATGTTAAGAATGGCTTTAAACTTTGGAGACAATGTATGGAATTGTTAGTCATATTCTTAGTCAAAGTGAGTTTGATTGGGATAACACAAAATACATGATTAATGTTGAAAATAAAAATGGATGGAATGAATATGTCAAAGTAATAATCTTTTTAATGTTAATCATTATTCAATTGAACTTATTTTGTATTATTATTATTATTAACATGTTTTATTTTGTTTTCAAGTCACATGATAAAGCTAAACGATTCCAATTCAAAGTCATTCCTATTTGGGATGATATTGTAAACTTGTGTGAAAGGATAGAGCTACTAAAATTGGAGCAGAGAATGCATTAGATTTAGATGATACTATGAGCAAGGAAACAAATGAAGAGGAAGGAGTTCATAGTGCGAGTATTGACTTAGAGGAGTCAAGTTATGCAACAAAAAAAAAAAAATTCACACAAGTAGGAGTGGAGAGAAAGAAGGGATAATTGCCTCAATGAATGAAGTGACCTCGTTATTGGAAGTTTTTGCAAAAGTAACTATGTAAAAAGTGGATATTAAAAAGCAAATGGTGATGAAAGAAGCTGAAGAAATGTTAAAGGAAGTGCATAATGAATTGAAGAATGTGCCTTATCTTGAAAGTAAACTTTAACACAAAACCATTGATTGGTTGACCGAAAATATTAATAAGTTAACAATTATAATATCTCTTCCATTGGATGAGAAGGAGGAAACATCATGGGTTTTATGCCTTAATGCCAAATTAGAGGTAATTCTAGAATATGCATTTGTAGAGCTTAACTAACTAGTCAACATCTATATATAGTAATACATAGATATTAGACAAGTTGTTTGACTATAATTATTATGACTTTCTTTTTGACATGTTATAGCTTTGAATAGTCACCGAGTAATTGAGGGTCAATTGATACAACAACTTTAATTTAACTTATTTTTTTACAAGTTATAACTTTGAATAGTCGTCACGTAGTTGAGAGTCGACTGATGATAACAACTTTAATTTAACTTTCAAATTTGTGTCTTATTTTGGTTATATAATTGAGATTCAAGCTAATTTTAAAATTTTTTTTATTATGAACTTATAGTTACATGAAGATTTATTGAAAATTTCATATTAAAAATGAATTGAATTTAATATTCTTATATCTGAACATTTTTCTTTTTGTTTTTTAAATGAAACGAATTATGAAAAAACTATACAAGTTGCTTGATTTATTTTACAGTTTTTCCTTTTTGTTGGAAAATATATATTTTTATATTATGGTTCTAATTTTTTATTTTTAACATATAATTGGAGAAGAATATATATATATATCCAAAATAAAATAATTTTTGAAAAAGTAATTACTTTATTTAAATAATAAAATTTGTAAGTGAAAAATTAATTATTTTAATATGAATAAAATATTTTGTAAATGAAAGAATTTAATTTTTTATTCAATTACAAAATTTTAAAAAGATATTTATCATTTTATTAAAATAAGAAATTTTAAAAATGAGGAAATTTAATTGTCTTATTTAAAATATTTTAAAAATGAATGAATTTAATTTATTTATCTGAATAATAAAATTTAAAAAAAATAATTTAAATTAAATCAATTAAATTTTTTAAAATTTAATTTTTTTTAGAATTTTAAAATCTTCTATTCAAACATAACCTAACACATTCACAATTTGTAATAATTTTCTTACAACTTTAAGTCTTTTTATTGACTTGTTTGTGATAATTTTAACTATCAAAATTATATTTTTAAATTTAAAATAGAAAAATAATTTCTAATAATAAAAATTATTATAGATTATGAATCTTTTATTTTTTATTTGATTTATATTGTATAGACAAAATTAAAAAGAACATTATGCAAATTCTAAAACTAAAAAAGATATCTTTAAATTTTCAAGACTAAAAAATACATAATCCAAATTTAATTTCAGCTTAAATTCACAAAATTACACTAAACTTCACAAAATTACTCGAACAATAATTTGGTCTAGCTCGTGTGCCCTAAGTCCCCAACTACGCCATTCATTGCCTGTGTTGGGCGCTGTTCTGTTTTCTTCTCCAGTTCAGATCGGCGTCTCAGTTTCGGCGACAACAACAAACTAGAAAGAAAGAAAGGAACAAGAAACCTCAAAAAAGCAGAACAGCATGAAGTTTCGTTACGCGATGGTGTGTTCTTCGAACCAGAACCGAAGCATGGAGGCTCATTTCCTGCTCAAGAGGCAGGGCTTCGACGTGGCCTCGTACGGCACCGGTGCCCACGTTAAGCTCCCTGGTCCCTCCCTCAGAGAACCCAATGTCTACGACTTCGGAACCCCCTACAAGCACATGATCGAGGACCTCCGCAGAAAAGACCCTGATCTGTATCCTCTTCTCTCTATTTATTTTTCTTCTACCCTTTTGCTCTCTTTACTCAAAAATCAATCCGCAACTCCTGGGCTTGCTTCCAGTGAAAAAAGCTCCAATCTGTTCGTTTCAACAATTCACTTTTGCAAGCTGTGTTGGTGGCAATTTTGCTTTTGTTCTTTCAATTTTGTTGATGCACTTTGATTTGTGTTTTTTTTTTTTTAATGAATTTTATTTAAATGGATGTAAAGGGTTCTTATACTGTCATCCTATTCATTTACTTTTATAATAAGGGTCTTGCTAGGGCATTGGAGAGAAAAATGTTTATTGTGTAAGCGTAAAAAAGATCATCGGTAGCGCAATTTTCTGCCTCCTTATAGAAACATTTCTACTTTAAGTTCCTTAATAATGCCTTTAACATTTGCCTTATAATAATTACCATAATAGTAGTACATAGAGCATCTCTAATGCATCATTGCTTATAAATGAGTTGTTTATCTTAAATTTGTGAGCCCAACAATGCTACATAGATTTAAAATCTTTACACAAAAATTTAGTCCAATGCTAAAGTTGCTAGAGTGAGTGCTTAACTTTAGTCACATTAAATTTTGTAATTCAAAAATGATTTTTTAATTGGTAAGAATGAATTAAGCAGCAACTCACTTAATCAACGTATTGTCAAGTCATATATGTTCCAATGGTAAAAACTTTTTCAGCAACTTTGCTTAATTTTAAGTAACTCATAAAGCACTCGCGTTGGAGATGCTCTTAGTAGTATAATTTTGGATTGGTTGACATTATAAGTTTGGGTAAAACACTATTCTGGTTCCTAAAAGTGTATAGTTCTGTCACATTTAGTATCTGAAAGTAAGTTTATTTTTTTTAAAAAAATAAAATCCAATCCCTAAGACTAAGAGTGTAATCTTTCAATTAAGTGATAATATTAGCATATTTTTAAGACATCATAATTTCTTTAGACTGACAGGACATAGGACATAGAAAGTAAACTTGCTTTTATATGGGCAACAGATGCAGAGAAAAAATTCAATTATTTTTAATACCTTTTTATGTAGTTGTTTTGCATTTGTTACACTAGGTGGGGATAGTTTTGATGGAGTGAGCAACTTTTCTTCACCATGAGACCAACAAGTGGTGTGAATTTTGTGTAGGGATTAGCATTGTTTGTGATCTTATTTAATAGCTTTTTTATGAGTGAATAGACCAAGATAATGAGTTAACCCGCTTGTTTCAGCCTTGTGGTGGGAGTTTGGGTAGCTTGTATAAGGTCATAGGTTAAAATCCCATGCGACCATTGTACACCCCAAAACTTAAAAAAAGAGAGTAGATACTGAGTTGGAGAACACAGTAATGTATGTTATCCATATGTCCATCATCTGTTGTTGGACTTGTATGTAGGATAATGTGCTTACTTTGCACTTGTATTCTTTTTTCCTATTCTGTGTGGTATGGTAGCTTGATGGAACCTTGACTTAGAGTGCAGCTACAGACGAAACGGAATCTTTCCAATGCTTAAAAGAAATTCAACAGTCAAATTAGCACCTCAACGGTGGCAAGAAAATGCTGCTGATGGTTCCTTTGATGTGGTAGTTACATTTGAAGAAAAAGTGTTTGATATGGTTATTGAAGGTTAATATTCTTCCTGATTTGTTTCATTCTGTTTTCTGACCATTGAATGTTCTGAAGTAACTGAATATAAAGTTGGGTTGTAGGATATTTGAATTTGAGTAACTTTTTGATATTTGTTTACTTTCTAGTAATACAAACCTTCAGCTTCACATTATGTTTGGTTGATAGCCTCTGTGATAGTTGGGTTTTAAGCTGAGACATTTGTTAGTGGCATTAGAAGGAAGTTTAGAAGAGATATTTCTAATCCAAGGTTTTGGGATGGATTTCAAACAAATTAAGAGAAAGTTTAGAAGAAATGATATTGAAAGACAGGTGTTTGCAGCCCAAATTTTACAAGGAAGTTTCAATATCATTTCCCCCGCCCCCCCTCTCTTCTTGTTTTATTGACAGCAGAGTTGCAAATACAGTGCACTGATTTCTGTGTTTCACATAAGATTATCCTTTACAGCTGTTGGCTGATCCCTGGTTGTTTAGTCATGGTGATTTTTTTTAATTGTTATTTATTTTTGAAGTATGTTTTGCCTGACCTAAAAATTAATGGCCAGATTATATAGTTATCCCAGGAATGAGAGTAGTGCAAGCTTGATTACTGGATATTTCTGACATTTTAGTTTTTTAAGTTTTAACTACATTTCCTAGTTTTGGCTGAAGCTATTGTTTTATTGAAATTCATGAGGCTGTCAATTTATTTTCTGTGTCCTTCCATGGATATTGTTGTCGTATCTATCTAGTTGTCTACCATATGGAAACTTTAGCATAGATATGTGTGTTGATCGAAGACCATATTCAGTCTAATGGCTCTGTAGTCATACCTATGTTTGACATCCATCTAACTTTAACAATGTGCAGATCTCCATAATAGAGATCATGCTTTATTGAAAACTGTACTGGTAATCAACTTGGAGGTAAAAGATAACCACGATGAAGCAGCCGTGGGAGCAAGGCTTACTTTAGATCTATGTCAGGAGGTTTGTGTCTCATACAACCTATGTTTTCTTTGTATTCATAGTATATGTATGTTTTCTGTTAACTTGCTAAGATGCTTTAAATGTATGAGACCAACACAACGCCACAACGGGATGGCAAAATTCAAGTGCCCTATAAGAATTTTATGTTATGATATGGAGATGACTCTTTTTTTCTTTCTTTCTTTCTTCAATGTTTCATAGCTTACTATGGATATGTTTTATGCACAGATTGAAGCTGCTGAATCATGGGAAGAGTCAATTGATGAAATTATTGCTGGTTTTGAGAATAAACATCGGCGGAAGCTTTTGTACAGCATCTCCTTCTACTAAAACATACCCCAGTCTCCCAAGAAAAAAGTGTCCCATTTTTGTAAATTTGACATGTAGATCTCATTTGAAAACTAATGTATTGGATGTTGTGCATTAAAATTTAGTAGGATTAAACTACCAAACGATGAAAGGATTATGTTGCCTACCTGTTTTATCTGTTCATTCGGCTATCTGGTGTGCTTTTTTTTTTTTTTTTTGCTAGTAAAATGATCAAGATGTGTGACGAGTTTATTGATTTGGAGGGTAGGGTTTGCTAGTGTTTGAACTTTGAGACAGTATATTGTTATTATGTTTTAATTTAGGCTTTGCCCCAAGAGATAAGGAGACTAGGCATTATTCAGGTTATGTTGGTCGGATTGTGTGTGCTGTTTGGGCACAAAAGTTTCCAATTACTGTATTAAACTACCCAATTAATTAATTAGCTTTTAGATTGCTTTAATAAATTATAATGTGTCAAGTGTCAACGCAGATTGAAACAAGTAATCAAACATTTGGAGTTAACTCTCATCCTCTTCATAGATGTATGTAGGTTTGGTTTCTCCTAATGTTGCTAAAATCTTGTTTGGTGGTCGACCCTTCTCAAATAGATCTCGTAACATCTAGGGGTTAATTGAATAGTTGCAACTGAGAAAAGTTGCTTGTATCACAGGCCTGCAAAATAATGTCTTTTTGGGTGATCTATGTAGCTTTAGTATGTTACCGGCACCTTGTCCTATGATAGATATATTGGGGATGTTTCCTTGTCTTATCATTTTTATTCACACAAAAGTATAGGTAATGAAATGATAAAATGGCTTTATCTGTGCTTGTTTTTGTTTGTTATTATTTGGGCATCATGATCATGTTTGGAGTCTTAATATAAATTGGATCGGTTGTGTCTGGCTTACATCTTTTGGGGTGTTAGGAGCATAACTTGGACAGTTTTGAGTAATATAATTTATGTTAGAGGTGTGTTTAGTTTAGAGGATAAAAATAGAGAAGATAAAAATAGAAAATAAATTTTTAAATTAAAATAAAGTATAAGAAATATGAAATCCACATGAATCCTACACAATTTTTTCTTTATTTTTTTCTTTCTTTTTCCTCTCTTCCTCAACCAATCTTCCTCAACCAAACACAGTGTAGCTCCAAATAATGATGAAAATGTACACCAAGAATAGACCTTCGTGTAATTCTAATGAAGTGTTTTCATACGCATGTTCAAGAATTACACTATGGTGGACATGTTTGAGATTCTGTTATACCAATGGTAATGGCTTTGCTCGTTCCAGAATGTCCTAAATGTAAAACCTCAAAAAAATCGTGAATTACATTAAGAACATTAGCTTCTGATTTTTCCTAGAATCGAGTAAAGGAACCAATCTCTTCGCTATCAATCATTTTACTTTTATTGTGATACATATAAATCAACATGGTAAAAGTAATTTTGACTCGCAACGGGTTAGGTCATTTGCCTCGAACAAAACATGAGTGATGATACCGAGTCATGTTTATAACTCATCATCAATTCAATCATTTGCATTTGATCAGTTAATAACATTCTTCTTTTTTTGGGTCTAGAACAAATAGCGTTCAAATGGTTTAAAATTAATAACTTTCTATACTTTTAGGAATTGACCAAGGCTGTTTCAAACGCCTACATTGAACGCAAGACTGCGCCTAATTTACAAAAGAACGTTCCTTGTTCATAGTGCAGAATAAAAGTATAACCTCTTGTTTTTCTTAAAGGAAAAGTACAACCTCTTGTTATTATATTATTGTATTATTCGTTTAATTATAATTTTCATTCCCCTAATTTGAATTGCACGTCATTTTACTTTTTTTTTTTCAAAACTTTTTGACTAGTTTAGTTGACCTATTTATTAAATGAAGTAAATTTAGTTTTGTGGTATTTTTCTATCTAGAATTATAAATATTCACTTTGCTATACGTATTTTTTTTATTTCATAAAATTGCATAGTTATAATTTTTTATTTGCATATTTTAATGAATGGAATAAGATATTATTATCAATATGATAACTTTTTTGTATTTTACTAAAAGAAGTAATATTTAGATGATATGTTTACAATTAACCTTTCAATATATTTATATCATTTCCAATATACTTATATTTCTGTAGAAAAAATTCAATGTATATATATATCAATTATGATTATTAACTTTTAATCTCTTGTTTAATTTTTTTCTAAATTGAAAGGAAGAATAAGAATTAAAGAATTTTTGTTTTGATGAATAGAATCAAGGGTGCAACTATGGCAATGCCTATGTCATAAAGAAGGATTAAAAATGCATATATGGAATCACGATGACGTCAAACATAACGGAATCGGGCACCGTTATTGAAGAGGAGACAGAGTCTGCCGTTAAATGCCTCCGTTTACTTTCTTTTTGCCAACTGCTGCAGCTGACAACTCAACACTGAAGAGAAACTCTTTCACTTTTCTCTCTCTCTGATCCAAACCAAAAGACTATGAAACCTTTTCGTTGATTCCTTCGAACTCTCATCCACTTTCTCGCCATCCAAACCCTAAAATGGCGTCCGAATCCGCCGAAGACGACAAATCATGGGAGCACGTCCTCCGCCGCATGCTCCCCGCCGGCGCGCCGCTTCCCGACGAGGAACACCTCGATTACTCCATCGCCGTCGAGTACGAAGGTCCTCCGGTTCCCTACGACGTTCCCAAGGTCGATCCGCTCGAAATCGGAGCCTCCACAGCCGCAGCCGTTCCCATTCGCACGGCTTCAATGGTCTCCGATCACAATGCGGCGGCCTCGATTCCGGTCGCCATGCCTGTGCATCCGCGGTTCTCGCGGTTCAGCCGCGTCCGCAACGGCGGCTTCGACCGCGCGCCGCCGCCGAGGAGTCCGGCCGGGAGCCGGAGGTCGTCGTCGGTTTCCAGGACGCAGTCGCAGTTCGATTCCTGCAGCGGTGAGGTGGCTTACCGCTCTGATTTCTCCGGCGAGGTGAACAACGAAGCTGAAGACGGCGTGAGCTCCGCGTCGGAGGCGTCTGCGCCGCAGACGCCTCCGAATTCGGCTGCAGTGCCGCGGAGCGAAACCGGAGCCGGCAAACGGCCGATAACGGTGACGTTTCATACTCCGAGGGACTCGGAGGACGACGACGGCGACGATTATCCGTCGCCGCGGTCGGTGGCGACGGAGCCGGTGGGATCGCCGGTGACCGCGTCACCGTCGCGGAATAAGAAGCGGTGGATTTGTAGCAGATGCGGGAATGGTAACAGGTTGAAGGAGAAGGAAGCGTGTTTGGTGTGTGATTCAAGGTATTGCAGTAACTGTGTGCTGAAAGCGATGGGGTCTATGCCTGAGGGAAGGAAATGCGTGAGTTGCATTGGGAAGCCAGTTGATGAGTCGAAGAGGTCGACTTTGGGGAAGTGTTCTAGAATGTTGTCGAAAGTTTGTAGTTCTTTGGAGATTAATCAGATAATGAAGGCTGAAAAGGAGTGTCCTGCGAATCAGCTTCGGCCGGAGCAGCTTGTTGTGAATGGTAGGCAGTTAAGACCAGAGGAGTTGGCTGAGATTCTGGGCTGCCCAATCCCTCCTCAGAAGTTGAAGCCTGGGAGGTATTGGTATGATAAAGACTCTGGACTTTGGGGCAAGGTGAAAATGGAAAAAAATATATCAAGTTTAATGTTTCAATATGTAGTATTTTGTGTGTATTTGTGTTTGTCTGTCTTTGGTAAATAAAGGAACTACTGTTCTTGGATTTTGCTTCTTTATTGTTTTGCTGAATTTGGGTGTGATGGATTAATTTCAGGAGGGAGAGAAGCCTGATAAAATAATAAGTTCGAAGCTAAATATTGGAGGCAAGCTTCAGACGGACGCAAGCAATGGGAATACTAGAGTCTACATGAATGGCCGTGAAATAACAAAGGTTGAGCTTAGAATGCTAAAGGTAATCAAATAAATAATAATGTTTCTACTTTCATCTGTGTTTGGAAGATTAGATTCTGAATGAAATAGTAAAACATGGAAGTTAGTGAATGTACTAGAAGGCTAGAATGCTAGATACCAAATTCCTTAGCTGAGCGTCAAGGTTTTCTATGTTTGGGCTTCAACTAAGGTTGTGTGTGAATTACCATGTGGGAACCCTACTGACTGAATATTGATTGTTGTAGTGTTTCACGAGTTTATAGACAATTGGTTTTATAAGGGAAAAACACAAATGAATACAGACCTGTGTTATTAATTATTGTTAGTCAACTTGTGGCCATTTCTGTTTCTAAGCATTTAAGTGTTTGGATTTTGCTTGTTATTATCAAATTCTTACCAAATACTATCAATATTAAGAAAATGGCATTACATAAACTACTACCTGTGCAGGGTAAAATATCATCAACGAAAAAGATCATGTATATTAACCCTGGACACACATTAAATTTTTTACTTAGCAGTTCCCCTTTAAATTAAGAGACAACATTTCAAACATTTAAGCTACCTGATTACTAAAGTGGTACTATAAGTCTAGCATCACATGCATTTGGTTAAATTCTTAATATTTTAAGCAAATTACAGCAACACCCTTTGGGCTTCGTTTAATTACACAAGCACCTCCTGCATTTTTAACCATTACATTCATCTCCCTTGTAGGGGGTGTTAGTGGAAGATTTGAGGGGGTGTTGAGGGAGGTTAGCGTAATGTTTTTCAAATATATCAAGGGATGTTAATGCAGTGTTTTCAAACTTAAAGGGCTGTTATTATAGGAAAATCAAAAAGGGTGAGGTTAAGTGTAATTTCATAAAAGCTCAGGGGATGTTGCTGTGATTTGCTCTAAAAATTTTAACACAACCATAATTTCTACTTGTTGACAATCAACAATCAAGTTTAACACGATTTATGAGTCCCTTAGATTCGATGCATAAAGAATTCATTCATGGTTTTTATTATGGTCCTTCAATTTTTATTTTTATTTTTATTTTTTTGTTATGGTATACCTATAATTTGTATTTAAAATGTCTGTTTTCACTTCTATTCTTTCTTTTCCTGCTCACTTATCATTTCTTTGATGTTTGTTTCTTATTCTGCACATCTTTATCTTTTAAAGAACAATGCTTGCCAAAGTAACTTAAGATCTTATGAAGCTTGTCTTGAAAGGAGGACTGCAAGGACCTTTCAGTAGATAGCTTCCTCTTTTTAATGCATTTAGACCATCTCAAGTGAATGAAATCTTGAATCTTGTCTTTCTCATTCCTGTAGATATGATATTAGCTCCAATCATATACCATTAAGCTATTATGTTTGACTTTTGATCTCTATGCCTAACCAAATTGGAAGGCTGCAAATTATGTTTTGTTTATCTATTTGTAATTTGTTGCCTTTATCATCTCATCAATGATTTATTTGTGATTTGTTGGATATCATTTCAGCTAGCAAATGTTCAATGTCCACGAGATACCCATTTCTGGGTTTATGAAGATGGATCTTATGAGGAAGAAGGGCAAAATAATATTAAGGGAAATATATGGGGAAAGGTTCTCTCTTATCTGATAATAACATATATCTTTTGTTCAATTTGAGCTTAAAACTGTATGTCTTGATTTGGTTTTTTATACAATATTAGTTTGGTTTATGGTAGGCAGGCGTCCACTCGTTTCATTTGTTCATTATTGTCATTGCCTGTACCTCCTACTAATCCTCCTGGGATCAAAGATAATTCAACTAACTATTCAACAAGATCTGTGCCTGAATATTTGGAGCATGGTAGAGTTCAGAAACTTTTGTTGTTTGGTCTGGAAGGATCTGGAACAGCCACTCTATTCAAACAGGCATGTTTTTTTCTTCGTTTCTCTTTCACTTCTTCCATCTTTCTCATCCTCTGTCTCATAGCTGCACATATTCATACCTTTCTGTTCTTATTAATTTTAGTCTGGCTGGTTTGTGATCAATATCTTTGGCTTTCCCTCTTTGCCTAACAAAGGACTTAAGTGTAGAGTCACAGTTTACGTGCTTGGTTCGTAGTGCAATGGATGCTGGTGGGCTGCTAGTTATATTATATAATTATACAGTAGACTATTTTCTTAGGATTTTAGATATATACATGTGCTCTTCCACACTTTCACAAATATATGTTGTATAGATATTTGTTTAAGTATGGATGATACGTGCATGCATGCATATACCAATAGTTCTATGTATGAATGTTCCATGTGCTTGTCACATTCACAAAATGTGCTAATGCATACCATTTATGTATGTTTGCACAATACATACATACTTAGAAGTTAGATGTATATTAAAAGATGCATTCAAATGTGTATGTCTCAGACTGATGGATACTGGAAACCCAACCGTGCCTTTTTTTTAATTCTAGTGTTTTCTCATATGCTCATTATGGATGGCCTTTTCAGTGTACATATGGCAGAAGATATTTTTTGAAAACTGTGTAATTTTAGTTTACATGGTTATGACACATTGTTAGTGGGAACAGGCTTTATTGTTGTTATTGTGGTTATGACACATCTTCGTTTTGACATCTTGCAACGGTTATTTATCTATTTACCTGGTGTTAAACTGTTAATGGTGTGGTACTGATTATTTTATTTTTTTGTATTTTATTATTTATAATTTTCAATGCTTTCATTTTCCCTATCTGTGGAACAGGCCAAGTTTTTATATGGAAACAAGTTTTCTGCAGAAGAATCACAAAACATCAAGCTTATGATTCAAAGCAATATGTACAAGTATCTCAGCATTCTGCTTGAAGGACGAGAGCAGTTTGAAGAGGAAGCTCTGGCAGAGAGAGAATCTACTTCATTAGAAGGTGAAGGATCTGGACAAGGTATAGTTTTACATTCCTTCCCTTTCTTCCCTCTTTGACAGTCTGATGGGAACGTTTCTCTTTAAGTTGAAGTGCCACTGGCTTTCTACTATTTCGTGGCATTTGTTATCATTATCAAGTCACTAAATATTGATTTTTCTGTAAGGGCTCATGAAAGACATGAAAAAATTCTGAAGCTTATCACATTTGTTCTATATATTTTCTTTATTTATATTTCTTTTGTTCTATTATATACATACAAAGTGATGCTTAATGCTTTATAAAATTCATTAATGCTTGAAGCTTATGCATTTGCTCTGTATATTTCTTACTCTCACTCACCTAGTGGGTTTTTGTTGTATATTTTACGCTCACTATATCAATTTATTTGTCATTCTTTCTTCATGTTTTGTCTCAAATTGTTGTCCAATTGGAATATTTAATGAAGAACTTGTAGTCCTTTTTGGGGAGTAGGGAACAAAATAATTGCTTTATGTTGCCCTTATTTGCCAACCCATAGAGGTAATTTTTGGATAGCAATTTCTTTGATTGTGTAGAGTTATACTAAATGCTATCTGCAATTTTATTCCAATGTGTAATAAACACATTATTTGTTATTAAGATGTTAAGCTTCTTCAAATTTAACTTCGTTTGATATTTTGTCTGACAATATTAAACATTTTAATAATAAAAATAATCTAAACTAATAATAACAACTACCACCAAGGCTCATCTCACTCCAAGGGTCAATAACATGGATCAATTGACACCATTTGGGGCTCTATCAAAAACCGAATTTTCAATTAAACCATTTAAATAAGGTCCTTTTCAATGGTTACTTGCTATCTTGTTAAGAGTTCTTTTTCCTTGCCCATTATTTGCTACTACTACAAGGCAATACAACTGGAAATATAAGGTTGGTTGGGTGGTTAAGAAAAAAGTGAAGAGGGGAAGGAAGGGTGGGAGGGAGAGGTCGTGGGTTTGAATCCCTCTACTAACAAAAACACTAACATTTAACAACTAACATTGGCCAATCAAAAAGAAAAAAAAAAAAAAAAAAAAAAAAAAAAAAAAAAAAAAA
>PYAF01003963.1:479892-509481 GCA_007407185.1 Glycine tomentella
AAAAAAAAAAAAAAAAAAAAAAAAAAAAACAAGGCAATACAACTATGTTTTAATTGGTATATTTGATCGTTTGTCCTTTTAAGCAACAATTTTCAAGTTAGTAATAGCAATTCTCAATACCACACCATATTTTTCACCTGGTGCAATTTGATAATAATATTTTTTGCAATGTCTTCAGAAAGGCTGGAGTTTTGTGAGTGAATCTAATTGTAAAATAAATTTAGCAGAAACAGCAGCTGACGAAAACAAGCCGAGCATTTACTCTATCAATCAAAGATTCAAGCATTTTTCTGACTGGTTACTGGATATTATGGCCACGGGAGATTTGGAGGCCTTCTTCCCTGCTGCAACACGTGAGTACGCTCCTATGGTAGATGAAATCTGGAGAGATCCTGCTGTTCAGGAAACATACAAGAGAAGAAAGGAATTACATAATCTTCCCGATGTTGCTAAATATTTCTTGGATCGGGTATAACTCTACTATTTCATATTTACTATTTTGTCTTCTTGATAAGTATATAGTGGTATTGTCTTGTATATTTCTGTGTGTTTTTGTCTTGTATATTTCTTTGCACTTTATCGCAATCTTTTGTTGTATAACTCCTTCCTTTCTTGTTGTCTATCTAAATTTTGCTCATAAAATATGTTAGTCTTTCACTTTTTTCAAATATAATATGTACCTATGTAGAGTAGAATCAGATTTTACTAACTTCTAATTTGATTTTTCTTGCTTTTGTACTTTTTGATTTGTCATTTGTCTCTGATTAATAATTTAAATAATAAGCTAAAGATGGCACAACGGTAAAGTTGTGTCTTGGTGACTTGTTGGTCATGGGTTCGAATCCGGAAACAGCCTCTTTGCATATGCAAAGGTAAGGCTGCGTACAATTTCCCTCCCCCTTTTCTGCGCATAGCGTGGAGCCTCCAGACAATGGGGTACATAGTTTTTAAGCTAAAGATATATGGACTTCCATTATGTGCTCTGTTGTTAATATGTCTAATTATGTGTGATCTTGCACAGGCAATAGTACATTATGATATGTATAATCATATTTTAACTAATAATTTTATTTTTCTTGCTTTTGTACTTTTGATTTGTCATATTTCTCTGGCTGATATTTTAGAAAACAAGTTTAAATATAATTATGTGTTTCTGCTATCAAGATGTCTAATGATATGTGATCCTGCACAGGCAATAGAAATATCAAGCAATGAGTATGAACCTTCTGATAAGGATATATTATATGCTGAAGGAGTCACTCAGAGCAATGGTCTTGCCTTCATGGAATTCTCATTTGATGATAGGAGTCCCATGTCTGAGTTATACAGTGAAAACATCAATTGCCCTCCTCCCTTAACCAAGTAAATCATTCTCTTCCATCTCCTTTTCTCTTATTTTGCAGAAGCTTCTGAAATTGTTCTTAACTCCTTGACATTGTCATTCACTCAGATATCAACTGATTCGCATAAATTCAAAGGGATTGCCTGATGGTTGCAAGTGGTTGGAAATGTTTGAAGATGTGAGGGCAATCATATTTTGTGTTTCCCTGAGTGACTACGACCAGATGTGGCCTACTAGTACCGGTCAGCTTTGTAACAAACTCCTGGCAAGCAAAGATCTTTTCGAGAGTCTTGTGAAGCATCCTTGTTTCAAAGATACCCCATTTGTGCTTCTCCTAAATAAATATGATGTCTTTGAAGACAAGATAAATAAAGTTCCTTTGTCAACTTGTGAGTGGTTTGGAGACTTTTGTCCCGTGAGACCCCATCACAACAATCATGCCCTAGCGCACCAAGCATATTACTATGTGGCTATGAGGTTCAAGGAACTTTATTATTCCCTAACCAATCAGAAGTTGTTTGTGGGGCAAACTCGAGGCTGGGATCGCACTTCAGTGGATGAGGCATTCAAATACATAAGGGAGATCATCAAATGGGATGATGAGAAGGATGATGATGTATATGAAATCAATCCAGAAGAGTCATTTTACAGTACAGAAATGAGTTCTACTCCATTCATCAGGCAAGAATGAATTCCCAACCTTTGATGACCCTTCTTTGAGACTAAATAGTCTTTTATATGTGGATAGAGTGTTGCAGCTCCGAAGAATTTGTAGGAGCATTGCATTTGTTGAAGGACAGGGAGATCAGTTGGCTGAGCTGTGTTGTGGAGTATGTTGTTTTACTTTGTTCTTTTAGGATCTTCCTGAAACAGGTTCAGAATGATTTTTGCCCCTTCATGAATAAGCTAATTTGATTGAGAGGTTGTAAATTCAGAGGTTATTTGTTCTCTGTACAGCTTATATTGACAATATTGTTCAGCTTAATTTGAAAAAAATAAATAAAGAGGTATTTTTATTTTACTTTAGTTAACACACCATTATTAAGCCATTTATCTCCATGTCCATACTATAGGCGAAACATAAAAGTTTAAACATCCACAAGTGTGGCAGAAGTGTAGGTTTAAAAAACCTAAAAATATTTAATAATACAAAAGTGAGAAGCCATTGTGTATTTGCTATTTGGAGTAAAGAAAGAGAAGCTACTAAGATTCACTTATTAAAAAGCTCATTTTTGTTATATTCATATTTTTTTAAAAAATGGAGTTCTAAACCTAGTTAAGTCTATTTAGGCCCCCTAAAGTAAATAAACAAACACATTGGCCAAATGCTGCTACTAAGTTCAATCAACAGATCATATAGTCCAACGCTCTTTAAGACTCGATAAAATTCCTACTATTCACTAAGACATGCATGGGAACGTGAACACTATTCATTAAGGCACCCCATGCATTATCACAAAATAAACACTACCCTGGCTTAATATGAGTCCTATAAGTAAGCTTAAATAGCTCTCTAATTTTACACACTTCATCTTCTCTTGTAACATTGGCTTGAATACCAGAATCCTTGAAAGTACCCAACTAGAACTCGACTCACAGAGAATCACCTTAAATTCCAAAATTTGCCTCAAATATTCTTGTTTTAATGTTGATGCTAAACAAAATGCTTCTTTTAATTTTAGAGTTTGTTTGAAAATATTTTTGGCTTTTATTTTAAAGAGTTTTAAAAAATAAGGTCAAAAAAGTCTTTTTAGGCATAACAAACTAATTTATTTAAGTAAATATAAATAATACAATCTTATGATTATTGCATTATTTTTATTATTATCATATTTAAAATTTATCCTGATTTCCATATTTAAGTTAAAGATGTAGAATACTAACAAAAAATAGGTTTAACAAAAGGAGCAAGTCTCTCTTAATACGATGAATCAAGGGTTGAATTTTCATTGAGAGATGTGTTTACATTTAATGTATGATTGTGCTTCAATTAAAACTGTTTTTAGAAGATACATGTGAAAAACAAAAAAAGGCATAAATTTATTTAACTATTCAAAAATATTTTTGTAACCTATCTAAAAAGATTTTATAATAAAATAAGTTTTTAAATATACTTTCAAGGCAAATACTATTAAAATTGTTGGTCTAAATCTTGAAATGAATCTGTATCATACAAACAGGCCAAGTCCATATTTTAACTTTTGCAAAATAGGCTAAAAACTTGTAGCATTTAACACCTAACTTGACCCATTTCACCTTATTATTATTGATAGGAGAAAATTGAATATTGATTAAATAAATTAAGAGAACTAAAACCCTTCTTTGAATAATTAATTAAAAAATAAAATAATTCAATTATATATATATATAAAGAAAATGCATAGTTTCATGAAAAAAATGCAAGAGAAGGAAAACATGATACATACAAAATTATCATATTTCATAAATAAGATCTCAAATTTAGGGCATAAAAATGAGTGGTTATCTATATATAAAAAAACGAACAATTAACGAGCCTGTTCCTTTCGGGTACCCCATTTTTTCAGTATATATACAATCTGAGTGTCATTCATCAAGCTGGTTAATGATCTATTTACAAAAAGGAAATGGTTCCATGATCGCCGGCAGGAGCTGTTAATTTATTTTTCTGAGTAATTCATACCTAACTAGGGCGCCCCGTGCTTACTTCGAATTCCTCATTACTCATATATATATACACACACACACAATGATAAAAACCATAGAATTCAATTTAGTATCCTAGTCAAACAATTTGCTTTAAGTTTTAATCTGGCTACTGATCTTGAAGACAATACTTAAACTTGATTTATATATAGTAGATCCTTACATATAATATGTTCTCCCTGTATAGGTGATCTGTATAAATATTCCAAAAATTTAAACTGTTTTGCGTGTTAGGTATAATGTGGGGCTTATTTAGGTTTGTTCGATTTTCAAATTTAAACTCGTACCCAATATTTTTCTTGAGGTCCAAAGTAAATATTAAATATTTCCTTTGTCCCATAATAATATCGTCGTAAAAGAATAAAAAAAATTATTTCAAAATAATAATCATTTTAATTTTTCAATATAATGTTAATTATTTTTTCGTTTATATTCCTTATAATATTAATGTATGAGCTACAAAAATAAAAAAATGAACTAATAATGATTAAGTTAATTTTGTAATTTTTTTTTATTTTTTTATCTATTTATTGATTTTTCTAATTTTTATAAAACAACACATGACAATAATTATAATGAGATAAAGGAGTAATAAATACTCCCTCTCTCCCTAATTATAAGATTATTTTAAAAAATTTATTTATTCCTTTTTATAATATCATTTTCTAATTTTTGGATGCATTAATTATTTCTTTCTATATACTCTTATTTAATTATTCTCTCTAAACATTAATGAGAAAAAATAAGTGAATAGAAAGATAAGAAAAAACTCAAAAAAGTAATATTTGGAAGGCAAATGCTAACAAGTATCCTAAAGACATTCATTAAGAATCTTAAAGTAGAAATGTTTTTATTGGAAAACAAAAAATTACACTGTTGATGATCTTTTTTACGTTCTCCTATTATTTACAAAATAATAATTTTTTCTTTTAATTCTTTAACCAATACCCTAAGAACATTGGTTAGGAAGACCCATTTTGAAATTATAATACAAATAATTAATAAATTTAATGTAATTAAATAAATTAAATATTTTTCTTAACTAACATAAATTAATTTAAAAGTCTTAGAATTAGGATGGAATAGAATATTCACAATAACTCAGTTGCCTCAATTGGCTGCAGCATGTTACTTAGACAAACTTGGGAAATAATTGGCTATGTAGCATATCTCCTCAACTACTTGCATCACCATGTGACAGTCAAATGTTTAAAAGTGTGTGTTTGAATAACTATTTACAAACTTGTTTTAATTAGATTATATCTAAAATTAATTTACTTGATTAAGATTGAGTTTGAAATAAATGAATATGTATTTTGAATATTTTCTAAAAAAAAATAAGTTTACAGGATAAAATTCTCACAAAAATGCAAAAATGACATAAGTTGTTTATGTTATAATCAGATTTAGATGCATTTTCTAGTATGAAGCACTAATAAAATGCGTGTATAAAAATCTTGTCCTGCTATATCAAGCAGTTTTGGCTGCTCCAGCCAATATATCTAGGAATCTAGGATTTAATGAAACTAAGAAATTCCTACAAATAAAAGTTGATTGTTGTTGACTTGTTGTGATAAGAGAGAGAAAATTTTCTTAATTTAATTAAGAAGCAGTATAATATAAATCAGTTAGTTAGGAGGCCTGCCTAAGTTTAGGGTCGGAAAAACGAAGAGGAATCATAAAGCATTGACTGGAACAGTGAGAGAAGATTTGGCCGAAAATAATTGTGAATTATGTATTTTATTTTTCTACTACAATTGCTTTGTTTCTTTCTTCTTCTTTTTATTTTATTTTATACATTTATATTTTTAATTTACTGCCCCTACAATATTTTTAAAATAGTGTTATGTTCATATTATACAAGAATATATAGCTTACCGACAATTAAAATGTGAGATTGGTTATGGCAAATGATAAACCAAACAAGTTTAATTCAATTGGTTTACTTGATTGAGTAGAGTATTGGATTCTTATAAATTCGTTAATATTTGTATTGGGTTTATAAAATAAAATAATAATAATTATATCTAATTAACTAATGAATAATAGTTTCAAGTGATGTATATTATTTTTTATTTAATAAAATATCATCTTCATATTTTATTTATTTCTCGATCAAATTTCGAATTAATCAAAATTTATTTTTTTTTCTTATGAATCACCATAAGATTAAAAGAAAAAGAGTGTAAGGAAAAGAAAAATACAAATCTAAGCAAGAGAATTAGTCCAAAATAAACTAACACCGTACCCCATCAAAAGCCTTCATTCGTTATGCAAAGGATTCAAATTCTCGATGTTCAATTTTAGCTTTGGTCGCACGTCCTCATGTCATCAACGAAGAGAATAGAATGGTGATTATTGCATCATGGTCTCGCCGCACACGCAAGGAGGTCATAACCTTTGGTCTCCAAAAAGAAAAGAAAAGAAAAGAAAAAATAATAATTAAATGGGTGGATTAATTAATATGAATGAAAAATTGAGGTTATGGTTTGGTTTGCAATGCTATTGCTGGGTTTGAAGGTGTCAAGAATGGAGTTTGGTTTGGTAAAACAGAGACTAACTCTCACCTGTGCTAGGTTGCGTCATCATCTTGCTATTCAATAAGCCACCAAAATTAAATATAACGAAAAGGTCAAACTTAAACCACACTACACCTTGCTCAAGACAGAATAAAAGGTTAGTTTCTACTTTTATTAAATATTATGTATAAAATATCTACCAATTTTATCTATTAATTTTTGTTAAGAAAATACTGACAATAATCACTTTTAGTAAAGTTTTCTTTCTTATCTGTATTTTTTCATAATATTCAAATTTAAAATCTTAAATTATCTAAATCAGTTTTACTTTAACTAATGTAACATAAATAAAATAAAAGACTAGTTTGTGAATTCAATATTATTCAGGAGATTTTTCTGTATTATAAACTAGTCTATCAATTGAATCATCCCAATAAATTTTAAGAGTTATAAAAGTAGATGTGATCGATGCCCCAAGATCACCGTTTCCATTATTTAACTTCATTTCTATATATTATGTATATTTTTATATCACAATTTGACTCCTAAGTCCTATCGCCAGATCGCTGCTACCTAGTACTTGGAAGGATACATTATGTATGTATTGGACTTTCACCAATATATTGTATTTTTTTATTTTTTGCTTAAAATAAAAATATTCATAATTTATTCAAACAACATTAAAATATTTAAAATTTAGTAATTCCGTAATTTTTGTAGTGTTGCAACTTAAGAGTGTATTTGGATTCGTGTTGATTAATTCAAAATCATGTAAAAATAACATAATTTTGGTTAAATGTTTACATATTTAGTCATATGTTGAGAAGTTTACTTTATATTTAAAATTGATGTTGAGTTGAAACAATTTTAAGTGGTTAGTTTTTATATTAGGTAATTTTTTATAATAAATTAAACTAAAAGGTCTAATGTTTATGTCCAATCTTATATTTGAATTCTTTTGTTAATAATAAAAAATTAACCAATAATTGTGTTTTTTTTTTTACCTTCCTTAATATGGAAAATATATATATATATATATATATATATATATATATATATAATATAGAATACAAAAATCAATTACTTTTAGGGTGCAACTTCTAATAGTAAATGCATGCGAGCGTCAAACGAAGTTATTTGAATTCAAAGCAATTTAAAAGCAGGTGGTGGATATGTCTATAGTTTCAAGAGTCAACTTTATGTAATTAGTACGTAGAACGTCTTTACTTCTTTTTTAAACTTAAGCTAATTATTTTAAGCATTAGACCAATATGTAGAAGTTTAACATTGATCCTGAAAATTTCAAAACAACCAAGTTTTTAATTGCTTTATTTTTTATTTCGATTTAAAATTCTTATGAGCCCATCAAATGAAGCTTAGAAATCTTTTACCGTAATACGCGAAAACCCAAAATTTCTATGTAAATTCAATGATAGATACATCACCGCGTACCACCGATTTCAATTCTTATATCCCAAACCTAAAAACATTCTATCCTCCATTGTTGAACATGCAGAAGTTATAAATTATATATTTACGAAGTATCACATCATACAAAGAATAACAAAATAATCTTCACATGGTACATGACATGGTTTATTAAGATCTTGTATTCAAGTAAAACAAATTAATAAAGTAAACACGATATCCTTAAATAAATATTAGATTATGAAAACCTATCATTGAAGGTGTCGACTTCTCCCTCCATTTTCAACGAGAGATCTCCAATATTATTTAAACAATTTTATCAAACAATCAATTTCTTATGGAATCTTCTTCCTCTGTTATTACAAAGTGATAATAATAATAATAATAATAATAATAATAATAATAATAATAATAATAATAATAATAATTACGTAGGATTATTAATACATTAAAATCTTATTGCGATAATCACACAGCCAGTTCTTTTTATGAGAATTTATCTATTTTCTTGTATACAAAATTCGGATATACATAAAATAAATATTGCTTAATGATTTCACTTTTATTTAAAAATAGTTTGAAAAGGCAATTAATAAACCAAAGCTTGAAACTTTAAATAATGTTGTTTTTATCAATATATTGTTAGTTTAAATGAACAAATTTGCTCGGTTTTTTTATACCACAATTTTAAGAGTCAGACTCGACCTAGCTTGTTGGGCCACTGGACTAGCCCATCTGGTTAGTTCAACTTTGACGGTTGTAGAGCTAATAATTTCCAACAGACATTTTTACATACATTTGATCTTAGAAATTGAACCTCTTTATATACTTAAGAGATAAGATTAATTTTGTTAAGTTATCAAAGTTAGCCAATTAAAAATCATCATATGTATATATAAATTTTAAAATGATTATTATAAAAATCAATAATTTTATCATAAATAAAAATCTATTATAAAATAAAAAAAATTACATTGTTATTGCATTTTAAGTAAATTCAAAGTTAATTAAATGAAGTTATATATCACCTCTATATTGAAATCCAAGTCCTCACTCAAACAATATTATTAATTAAGTCATTTGACTTTCATTATACTATTAAATATTTTATTTTACTTTGTATCTATAATTATTATTTTTATTCCTTTCGAGCACCTGATACTTAAATTTAATTTCAATTTGAATTAATTCGAAATTTAATACTAATACACGACATCAAATTAAAAATATATATTTTTAAATAAACCAAAATTTAAAATTATGTATAGTAAATTTAATCAAGCCTAGTTGAACTTAATTTTAAAATTTTAGCACAAAGTAAACAACACCACATGCGTAGCAGTTAACCGGAAAAAAAAAAATTAAGAGAAAAAAGGGTGTTAACGTGTAGCATAATATTGTGCGTGTTGTGTTGGTCTTATTCCTTAGTAGAAAGCGTGTGTCACCGAGTCTACACCCCAACGCCGAAGCCAAAACAAAACAATATCGCTTAGGCCTTATGATTTTCTTTTACCCGTTCTTCCCTTTTGACGGTTATACCATGTATTCACAATTTTTCTTCAACCCTTCAATGGTCAATATTCAAATCCTCACTCCTATTATGCAACAACACATTCTCTCTCTCTCTCTCTCTCTCTCTCTCTCTCTCTCTCTCTTCAAATTTGAATGCTTCTCGCTTAGAATAATAGTATTTTCTTTGGAGGTGGTCTAACTTTGAACACACTCATTCATATGTATGACAGAAAGGACCCCTGACCCTGTACATATATAACACAACACCCACATGAGACATGACATATCTATGTGTGTCTGATTCTCTATAAATATTTGATATTGTACATACATGAACAAACCCAACTGAATTTAAGACCCTTCAAAATATTTCTCATCAAATTGTTTCAAACTTGATCACCAAACACCTTACAAAAACAACTTTGGTTAGTTTCTTTGAGCAGGTTAAATGCTAGAGATGGTGTTGGGGTGGAGGAGAAGGAAGGGCTGCAACAATAACCGCCGCAAAGGTGGCAAATCCATCACGGAGTTGGTGATTCCCAACCACTTCAGGTGTCCAATTTCCCTTGACATGATGAAGGATCCTGTGACATTGTCAACAGGGATAACCTATGATAGGGAAAGTGTGGAGAGGTGGTTTGATGAAGGGAACATCACATGTCCTGTTACAAACCAGGTTGTGAGGAACTTTGACATGATTCCAAACCATTCCCTCAGGATAATGATTCAAGATTGGTGTGTGGAGAATAGGCAACATGGGGTGGAGAGGATTCCAACACCAAGGATACCAATCAGCCCAGTTGAGGTTGATGAGCTTCTGATACAAATGAAGGCCTCAGCAAGGGGTTTGGACCAATATGGTTGCCTTGAATTGGTGCAGAAATTGAAGAGGTGGGGTGGTGAAAGTGAGAGGAACAAGAGGTGCATAGTGGACAATGGAGCACCTGTGGCATTGGCTTCGTCATTTGATGCATTTGCCAATGATTCTGTTGAGAGGAATGTGGCGGTTCTTGAGGAGATTTTGTCAGCACTCAATTGGATGTTTCCACTTCAATTGGAGGCACACAAGTCTTTGGGGTCTTTGGCTTCTCTAAGATGCATGGTTTGGTTCTTGAAGCACCAAGATCTCTCATGGAAAGAGAAGTCCATTGTGGTATTGAAAGAGCTTCTTTCCTTTGGTGATGTGCAGCATGTGGAGGCCTTGTCACAAATTGAAGGGGTCAATGTGCTTTTGGTGGAGTTCATCAACAAGAGGATTAGTCCAACCATCACAAAGGCCTCATTGAGGGTGGTTTGGTATTTGGTCTCATCCTCTTCCAATTCAAGTGAGAAGATGAGGTTGGCATTTGTTGAATTGGGTTTGGTTTCTTCTTTGCTTGACATTCTCATTGACCCAGACAAGAGCCTGTGTGAGAAGGCTATGGCCGTTTTGGACTCTCTATGCAGCTCTGAAGAGGGAAGGAACAAAGCCTGTGGGAATGATCTGACAATTCCTCTTTTGGTGAAGAAAATTCTCAGAGTTACACCACTGACCACAGACTATTCTGTTTCTGCCATTTGGAAACTGTGCAAGTTTGGAGAAAAAGATGAAGGGAGAACCCCTGTTGAGGCCCTTCAAGTTGGTGCCTTTCAGAAGCTCTTGTTGGTGCTGCAAGTAGGATGTGGTGATGAGACTAAGGAGAAAGCAACTGAACTTCTCAAATTCCTCAATCCTTACAGGGCTGAATTGGAATGCATAGACTCAGATTACAAGAATGTTAAGAGATCATTTTAACTTTAGGCTGCTTAATTATTATTTTTCTATTAGAAGTAATTTTGTTCTGTAAATTTTTTTTGGCCCAACATATGGATCTCTGCAATCTTTGTCATGGGATTCAAAGAAGCCACAAATAGATAGGGAACATATAGGATTGTATTCTTTTTGTATATCGCCATAACATATTGATATCTTTGTTTGCCACATTATCCTTCTTATCTTACTCTTCTTTTTTTTTTCCCCCCTCTTATCTCATTGTTTGTAAAATAATTGTACAGCGTAGTTGTACAAATATAATATTTCAAATATTTTATTCCAACAATTTGATAAAAGACTTTTTTTTAATTAACTTGAGTTGAGCTTGAAAAGTGTCTTCCAAAAGAAAATGATTTGCCACTTTCTTTTGAAATAACATGTGAATAGGTGATGACGATAAGGAAGCTAGAATACCATAATTAAGAAATTAGAGTAAACTGTGGTAACGAAGGCTTGAACAAGCCAAAACTTTAGGTAATTTTTTAGGTCATAATTCCGATCTAAGTTTGAAATCTTTAGTAAGTTCATTGGATTCTTCCATAAACGATTGACATTGTATTTATGTTCTTTTTTCTGAGTTATACCAATTGGTAATTTTTATCTCTTTCACGTTTTATTCCCACTTCTTAGTTTCTGATTTCTTTCTTCTTCTTTTTCTTCTTTTTACGAGTGTTATGTAAATGTATTTTGTCTGTACTAAATAGCATGACTCTATTTTTATTAAAAGGTTTTTCTTAAACATAATCATTCAGTGTGAGACTTTTTATCATGTATTAAAAGAATCTCGTTAATCTTATTGAATATAGGACTTCATCCACTGCATCATTACACATACACCAAATTAGAAGAGCATGGTTGAAGTGTGGGAATATTTGGGCACAAAGGTGTTCTCCAAATTAAAAGAAAAACATTAATAGAGTTTGGAATCATTTGAGCATGTGTGGTATGAAATCTTTTATGATTTGAATTGAAACTAGATGAAGTTTCATGTACCACAAATTTTCTTTTATATGCCATAATACTATATTGCAACACCTTTATGTGTTACTTCAAAACTTTGGTTGGCAAACACGGTGTTATTCCAAGCTAAGACTCTCCAACTTAAGAGAAAGACATGGTTGAAGTGTGGATATAATTTGAGTATGTTTGACACGAAAGCTTTTGACATGTGAAAGGGAATTATGTATATAATTGGAAGATCTTTGGGAAAAAGAGTTGTTATAATATAGATTTTTTTTAGTTACTCTTTTGAATTTGAGAGAAAAGCACAAGAAGCTTTTATATCTAGTTTTATTATTTTAAAGTTTATCTAGTTATCATAATTTTTAAATATTTTTAAAATAAATATACTTTTTTTTTCCATAAAAAAAGCCCCACAAATAAACGGATCCTATATGATCCAAAAGCTAGCTTCTACATTTTGGCCCCATCCAACCTTATGTACCACATTTCTTCCATTAACTATTCATAGTGTGTGTGGTTTCACATTAGGAAGTATCATAATTGATCTTGTATCTTCTCAAACGGGATTTTATTTAAGATATAAATCTTTCATTATTGTAATAATGATACATATACTTCTTTATAAATGCTATGTAAGTGGAAAAAACCATTCAGAATTTTTCCAAAATTCAACTAGACTCTAGTATAAACATTAAATGTAATAAAGTGCAAGCATTTTTTCATTGATCAACGAGTCAAAAAGCGTGTAAACTCATTGTTTAAACAATTCATAATAAACTATCCTTCTTGTGTGGCATTTTTCTTAATACGCTGCACAACCATGATGACTTTGCCTGAGTTTAGTTTGAAAGAAATTGGGTAATGTATGAGTTTTACAGGAAACTTTATATTGTAAGAGAAGAAGAAAAAGAAAATTGTGGAGAACGATTTTCCGTCATGAAATTCTCATGTATATCTTAAAATGAACAAGCAATTATTGATGTTTACAGCTAACATTGACAAGAGTGTAAGACTTGAAACCAATAGGAGGTCATTTTCATAGTCTGTTCATTGGAAACGTCATGACTTGAAAGCATGAGTCCAAAATGCTTCATCCAGGTCTTGCTACATTTAGGCATGGTAACGGGTAGGATGGGGCAGGTTTAGATCTCTCTATTTTCGTTCCCACAAAAAAGAAAGTGATTCATGTTTAATATTAGATGTAATTTTAAAATTTTTTAATGAGAAAACCGACAAGGTACCTACAATACTTTTAAAAAAAAAAAATTAATTTACTTATATTTTTTAAATAAATTATAAGTCGGAGAAAACTCCACCCCAATCCAAACAATTTTTTTCCCTTCAAAATCAAATTAGAGTCAGATGAAATTAACCATGCATATTATCTAAACCTTAACTATTTTAGGAGCTTTAAGAACAATTGAAATTAACCATGCATATTATCTAAATCTCTCACCACTTAAGTGCTTTAATCACAACTAGAATTTCATTTCGATAACACTTATGTTAATTTTAATATTAACTTTTGTTACATAAATTATTAAAGTGAAATTCTAATTCTAACTTGAGAGTAACACTAAAAAATACTTAATGAATTGCAACTAAGTTTGTTAAAAAAATATCTTAAATCCATTATACCTAGATCAAGTATACTATAATAAGTAACATAGGAATTAAAATATAAGACTTAAATATTTTTTAATTCCCATAAATATGTTCAAATTAATATAATTTATGTTCTTTGTTGGTTTTGTTCATCATATTTTTTTTAAATAATTTTCATCTTTACTTAATAGTGATATGACATATATTTAAACATGTTATATTAGCAACACTTTTGATATGATATGTAGATATAGTGGTAGATCTACATGGAGGGTAATGGGGTAATTGTTCCCATAAAGTATTTTTTTTATTTAAATATATTGAATAAATATTTTTTGCCCCTAATATGAATTATTATTATTCTAATCTAAATATTTCAAACAATTAAACAACACATTTAGATCAAACAGTGGAAGCTAAATAGAACAAAACGTGCACCTCCAGCCATTAGAACAAATTCAAACTCGACTTCAGCTTCGTTATTCCAAACCCTCACTCAGTCAAATCGATGATGTATTATTCTATAGAGAGGAACAAGCTTGGGGATGCAAAACTAAGAGCACCCGATTCTATTTATAAAGCTATGCTGATCACAGAGCTCAACCTCCGTGAATTAGAACGTCGATATGGGTAACATCTTGGGATAAGATCATGGGTTGTTGTTGAACGTTGCTCAACGTGGGTTGACGTGGACAGAAAATGAACCACAATTGGAAATGGTTCTTCCCAAAAAATAGCAACGAGAATTCATTAAAAAAAATAGATCAAGTTGGTTCCGCTAAACCAAGAAAATCCAACATTATCCCACTTGGTCCATTTAACCCAACATCAGTCATAACAAGAAACAAAATATATGAGTCATGGCGATAGGTCCTCTAATAGCGAGTATTATCTTCCATGTACCACAATATATAAAGTCTCTAAATGTTAGCTCTCAACTTAATGAATAAATCATATATTTATTCTTGATCAAAACTTAATGATATTTCTCAAAATAAATAAATGAATATGTGCGCAAAACCATATGAGAAAACATCAAACTAAATGAGAGTTTCAAAAATAACAACTGTACTACAATGAAATCACATCATGGAACCAACTCTCATTCATACTACATGATCCTTAAAATTCTTTGGTGGCATGCCTTTAGTCAAAGGATCGACAATCATCAACTTAGTGCTAATGTGTTCAATGACTACTTTCTTTTTTTAACACATTCCCTTATGGCTAAGTACTTGATGTCGATGTGTTTACTTTGACTTCCACTTTTGTTGTTCTTAGCCATGAATACCACAACGGAGTTGTCATAGTACAACTTCAATGGCCTAGAAATAGAGTCCACAACTCTAAGCCCAAACACGAAACTTTTCAACCATACACCATGCGAGGTAGCCTTAAAATAGGAAACGAACTCGACCTCCATAGTAGAAGTAGCAGTTAAGGTTTGCTTGGCACTTCTCCAAGGTGCAACTCCACCAGCTAGCATAAAAATATAACCAGATGTTGATTTTTGTGAATCAACACAGCCAGCATAGTCTGAATCTAAGTAGCCAATCACCTCTAGACAATTAGTTTGTTTGTACATGAGCATGTAATCCTTTGTTCCTTGAAGATATCTCATCACTTTCTTTGTAGCTTTTCAGTGGTCGATACCTGGATGACTCTGATATATTCCCAAAACTCCAACAACATATGCAATTTCAGGTTTGGTGCAAACCTGAGCATACATAAGGCTTCCAAAAACTGAAGCATATGGAATATTCTTCATGTGTTCCTGCTCAAAATCATTTTCGGACACTGACTCAAATCGAGTTTGTCAGCTTTCACAATGGGAGCTACACTTGGTGAACAATCTTTCAGGTTAAATGTCTCTAAAACTTTGTTAATGTAGGTCTCTTGAGACAAACGTAAAATGTCTCGAGACCTTTTCGTATGGATCTAAATGTCAATGACATAAGATCCTTCTCCTATATCCTTCACATCAAAGTTCTTCAAGAGAAATTATTTCACCTCATATAGCATATCCTTATCATTAGTTGCAAGCAAAATATCATCCACACATAACACAAGAAAACAAGTCTTACTCCCACTAACCTTCTAGTATATACATTGATCCATGATGTTCTCTTCAAAATCGAATGAAGTGATGACCTCATGAAATTTTAGATACCATTGGCTCGAGGCCGGTTTCAATCCATAGATGGATTTATTAAGCTTGCAGACTAAGTGCTCATTATCACTAGAGGAAAATCCTTCATGTTGTTTCATGTAAACCTCTTCCTCTAGATGACCATTAAGGAATGTCGTTTTCACATCCATTTGATGTAACTCAAAGTCAAAATGAGCTATTAATGTCATAATTACTCGGAAAGATTCTTTCTTAGATACAGGAGAAACTGTCTCTATGTAGTCAATTCCTTTTCTCCGAGTGAACCCTTTAGCAACCAGTCTTGCCTTATGTCTCTCAATGTTTCCTTGTGAGTCTTTCTTTGTTTTAAAGACCATCTACATCCAATGGCTTTTACACCATTAGGCAACTCGACGAGATCCCAAACTTGATTAGATGTCATAGAGTCCATCTCATCTTTCATAATCACCACATAATCACTAGGAATTACTGACCTATTTTAGTAGACCTTCTTAATGCTGCTTCGTGATCTTCTTGAGGAACTTGTTGTTTAACCAATATTTCAATAGGTTGTTCTACATTATCTTGTTGTTCCTCATCAGCAACTTGATTTACATGGTCATTTTCAATAGTTTGTGGAATTTCAATCAATTGTTGTCTAACACCCATTTGTACTTGAGGGGTGTGAATGACAATCAATTTGTCACTCGAGCCAAAGGGTTGAGCTTCATAGTGATCCTTTTCAAAAGTAATGTCCTAAAAGTGACCACTCCCACTGATCAAGTCATTCTCAAGAAATTTTGCATTTCTCGATTTCACAATCCTAGTGCTATGTGATAGACAATAGAATCTACACCCTTTGGACCTTTCAGCATATCCAATGAAATACCCACCGATAGTCCTCGGGTCTAGTTTCTTCTCTTATGGGTTATAAATTCTCACTTCAGATGGACATCCCCAAATGTGTATATGTCGCAAACTCGATTTTCAACCTTTGAATAACTCAAAAGGCATCTTGGAGACAACCGTAGTTGGAACTCGGTTTAATATATACACAACCATCTTTAATGCTTCAATCCACAAGAATTGAGGAAGTTTTTTGTTACTCCTCATACTCTTTACCATTTCCATTAAAGTTTGGCTTCTTTTTTTTGCCACACCATTCTGATCCGAAGAACCAGGCATAGTGTATTGGGCAAATATCTTATGTTCTTGTAGAAACTTCACAAATAGACCAGGTGCTCGTCCATTCTCCGTGTATCTACTATAATATTCTCTACCTCTATCGGATCTCTTAATTTGCTTTCCACATTGTTTCTCCACTTCAACTTTAAAAACTTTAAAGGCATCTAAAGCTTCATCTTTAGAACGAAGTAAGTATAGATACATATATCGTGAAAAATCATCTATGAAGGCGATAAAGTATTTCGGACTACCTGCGTCCATGTCTGGACAACAAGTATCTATATATATGATTTCTAAAAGGTTTGAGCTCCTCCTTGCACCTTTCTTAGACTTGTTAGTTTGCTTACCCTTAATGCAATTTACACAAGTTTCAAAATCAGCAAAATCCAAAGTACTAAGCACCCCTTCATTTACCAATCTCTTCATTATCTTGATAGAGATGTATCCAAATCTTTTATTCCACAACATAGAGGATTCCTCATTTACAACACGTCGTTTTAACCCAACAGTAACATGTATAAAATTATAGGCAACATCATTTTTTAATTCAATAAAGTAAATCCTATCAAGTAATGCATCAGAACCAATAATTCCAGATTTATAATTAAAGTAAAACCATAATTCAAAAATTAAAGGAAAACCCCAATGGCGCAAGTCTTGATACAGAAATCAAATTCTTAGAAAAACTTGGAACATAAAAGATCTTTTCTAAATGCAAATTAAAACCGCTGCTTAAAACTAAATTGCACGTCCAAATAGATTCCACATGTGAGCTCATCTTCGCCTCCTTAAGTTTTTCATACCCCGCAAAGTATTAGAAACATGGATTATAGAACCAAAATCAATCCACCATGTATTATAGATCAACATTAATCATATTAGATTCATAACAAACAAAATTAAATTGAGTACCTTTCTTGTCAAGCCAATTCTTAAACTTTGAGTAGTCTTTCTTTGTATGCTCTTTCTTCTTGCAGAAGAAACATTTTAACTCTTTCTTAATGATTGGTTGAGCAAGAATCTTGCCCTTGTTATTGGCTTGATCCCCTTTCTTCTTTCCCTGAGCAGTCAAGTATACCTTTTCACCCTCTTCCATTATCAACCTTTCCTCTTCTTGAACACACATAGTCAATAGCTCATTAATTGACCACTTATCCTTATGTGTGTTATAAGAGATTTTGAAAGGGGCATATTGCATAGGCAAAGTACATAAAATGTAGTGTACTAGGAAAGAATCTGACATGGTAACTTCCAAGGCTTTCAGCTGAGCTACTATATCCCTCATGTGCATGATATGATCACGCACTCCTCTTATCCCATGAAGCTTTAAGGATGAGAACTGCATTATAAGGGTGTTGGAAAAAGCCTTATCAGATGTAACAAATTGATCATCAATGGCCTTCAAAAGATCCTTGACCTTTTCATGTTGATTGACATAACTACGGATACTAGCAGATATATTAGTCTTTATGAACATAACAGAGAGACGATTAGATCTCTCCCATTTTTCGTAAAGATCAACATCATCTAGAGTGCTAGTTTTAGTAATACCCAGTGGTTCATTTTTCCTAATGGCATAGTCAATATCCATTCAGCCTAAATGAAGGAGAATTCTCCCTCCAAACCTTATAATTGTCCCCTTTCAATTCGGGAATATCACACTTAATGTCGAAAATGTTCGCAGATTGGTTGACTGCAAAGTTCAAACGTATATCCTCATTATTCATAATTTGGGACTAAATAAAATATTATATTTTACCAATATAAAACATGTATTAGTTTATGAACCTAGTGGCATAAAACTTGCGTGTAGACTAAAGTCATACTCAATTAGATTCAAATTTATGATAAAATTATCAAATTATGTTCTTTTTCCTCTTAAT
The DNA here is from genome assembly GCA_007407185.1 of Glycine tomentella. Lineage (NCBI taxonomy): Eukaryota > Viridiplantae > Streptophyta > Magnoliopsida > Fabales > Fabaceae > Glycine > Glycine tomentella. The sequence continues at coordinate 498,935 of PYAF01003963.1, forward strand.
TATAGTTGGTAAATTAAGAAATATAACTTGATAGTTTATCTTAATTAGTCATACAAATAAAACAAAATTTATGTGGGTAGATTTTATTATATTACATATGATTAATCATAACTAATGTTTTAAATGTGATTTTAACACTTCATATATAAATCTAATCAATTAAAGATGTTGTGACTATTCTCTAATCAATTAAATTATATTAATCATTTAACATTAATTAATTCTTAATAAGAGCTAAATATTTGCATAACATTCTCAATAATACAAATAAATTGAAATAACGTTGCATAGAAAAATTATTTAGTATAACTTGGTATGTATAGTAATCATAAAATTATAAACAAAATTTGAAGAAGTAAATAAATAATATATGCATACAATTATCCAATAAGTTCATTAATATTAATGTGAATAAATTATTTAACATAATATTACATACTTAAATACCATAAATAAATATACAATTAAACTAAATAAATAAATAATTTAAACACATAACTCATAACTAAAATAATTTAGTACATAAATAAATTAATTATGAGCAATATTAAATAATGATGTTATTAATTATTAATTAAAGATGTTAAGGTATTTCACAAAAAACTTTATATGTTGTCCAAAATTTTTTATGTACAAAAAATTATTAAACCTTTAAATTGTTTGAAAAGCAACGGATGTGCCTTTAGAGGAATTTCCAAAATACTAGCCCATGGCCCACACTAAAAATCAAGCGTGATTATAAAATGTCATCTTAATAGCGTGTCAATAGCATAGTCTTCAACCTTGATCTGGGTTGATTTGACCCGATTGTGACATGTGGATCCGAATAAAAATTTGATAATTTTCAATCATTTATGAAATAAAAAATATCATTTTAAATGAAGATAAATAAGAAAATCAATTCCAATAAGATTTTCAGTCTTAATATGAATTAAAACAAACTCAAATATAAAGTCCATATTCAAATCCAAAAACGCAAGACAAAGAAACTAAGGAGCTCTGATACCAAATAATATGAATTACTATTATTCTGATCTAAATATTCCAAACAATTAAACAACATATTTAGATCAAACAACAGAAGTTAAACAAAACAAAATGTGTACCTCCAGTCATTGCAGAACAAATTCAAACCCGACTTTAGTTTCGTTATTTCAGATCCTCACTCACTCAAATCAATAGTGTATTATTCAGTAGAGAGGAGCAAACTTGGTGATGCAAAACTGAGAACACCTGGTTCTATTTATAAAGTTTTGTCCATCACCGAGCTCAACCTCCATGGATTAGAATATGGGTATGGGTAAGATCATGTGATAAGACATGGGTTGCTACTGAATGTTGCTCAACATAGGTTGAACGTGGACAGAAAATGGACCACAATTAAAAATAGTTATTACCAAAAAATAGTAACCAAAATTCATTCAAAAAAAAAAAAAAAAACAAAAACAAAACAAGTTGGTTCCCCTAAACTTGACAAATCCAACAGCCCCCATAAAAAAATAGATGTTATCTCCACAAGATAATTTTTTTAATAAGATAAATGTGAATAGTTGTAAAAGAGAAAATAAATTGATACTAATTTTATCCACTTTATCCTTTTAAATTTTACCATTTTTAATTTTTTATTACCATTTTAAATAAAGCTTATATAATTTTTGGTTTGAGAAAATATTATATTATTTTTCGCTTCCACTGAAAAAATTTCTAGATAGGTAACTGTGTATATACTATGTTATGTTACCATTCATAAGTTTTTTGGTGTATCACCACTCATAAATTTTTGTGGTAATATGATACGTGTTTAAAATGCCATTATATAATATCAGGGACAATTTCAAAATTATATGTGACAAAATGTATTTATATACATGCTATGTCATTTATAAGCAGTGGTTAAAGCCATTTCAAAAAGAATTTAATTTATATTTGATGTAAAAAAATTAAAATTTACAAGAATTAGAACCAAAAAGTAATGTTTTAAAAAATTAAAATAGAATTTAGTGATAATTTAGAACAATTAAAACCATAATTTACCTTTAAATAATTACATAAAATACAAGAATGCAGCAGTTGGCTCAGTTGTAACTTGTAAGTCCAAGACTAGTGTGAATAGTAGTACTACTTAATTTGAAATCATTTTTACGACTTTGGAGGAAGATTGAGAACGTGAACCATGTGATGTAATAAACGAGGGGCAGAAGATTACAACAAGGGGTTTACACAAGTTTTGACAATGTGCAAATGGGAACATTTATTTGTTTTCACACTGTAGAATAGCCAGTGAAATCCCATTCAAAGAGATACTCAAGAACCCCTGAGCACAAAATTACATCAACCACGTAGAAATTCTTAAACGTAACATGAAATTTGAATTTGAATTTGAATCATCAGTTAACTTAGTAATTTAAACTTAGACAATTGAGCGTATTACATTAAATATATTCATATTCATGAAACTTGTATCTTATTAGAGAACGCGCGTATATGACTTAGAAAATAATGCTTCCTTATGAATAAAGTAATTAACCGATACGTTTGACAAGATTAAATTTAGTGGATCAATTAGCCGTTTAGTTTGTTCTATCACTCATTAAATCTAAGTCTAGAACTTCATTTACAAGTCTTTCTAGTCCCAACTTTGAACCACGCGTGCCAGCTTGGATTTGAAGAGTTATTGACTGCTACTCACACTATTTTCTAGGACTACTATTTGATACTAAAATTGAGAGAACAAGAATTTGAAGCATTCTGGTTAGCATATTTATAATTTAAAAATATTTGTGCAAAAAATCAGTTAATCATGTCTAAATAGTAACAACTGTGAAATGTTGTTAATCAGTCACTCTTAATTGTTTTAAATTAGAAATACATTGGCTATGATACTCTAACGCAATTCTACCTACAACTTTTGATGTCACCTTGAAAAATAATCTCTATTCAGTCAATTTAAAATCAATATAAATTTTTAGAGAAACATATTTTTTGTTAAAAATAGGATTCAAGTAACAAACAGAGAAAAATCAAAAAAATAGGAAGAGGTGGAGACTCCTAAATATATCATCTACAAACCATGGTTGCCTTTTCCAGTTATTTTATCTTTTTATTTGTATACCAAATAAACAAGTGTGTTTGAGTGAGTACGAAGTCAATTTTGAAAGAAATTAATTTTGTAAAATTGGTTTTAGATAAAATTAATTTTCAAAGCAAATTTATTTATATTTGAATGTTTTTACCTTGAAAACAAACATCGTGTAAACAAGGTTATCAAATTGATATATGAATAGTGAATTACCGAGCTAATTTTTGAATTATGAATCATAATTTATATTAAGACAATAAAAAAAATTACTTCAAATATATTATATAGATGGTATATAGTGTTCTATGTATTTTTTTAAAACTAGAAATAAATAAAAACAACTAGACTACAAGTATTATAAAACAATTAATAGTTGAGTTTGCGAACCCTTTATTTTAGAAAAATTGAAATGAAACAATTAAATAGCTAAACAGAATACATGCATTGAATAAGTGAGTAACAATCAATTAGGATAATTTTCAAAGTGTTCCTTCATTACCTTTTGATTTGAGAATTTAAGCTTATATGACTTTTTTTTATATTTTATTTTACGAGAATTGAAAAAAGAAAAGTAAACAAGAAAAAGAAAAAAAAAAATTAATGAATTGTTGAATCATGGTACAGCACCAATAGATAAAAGATGATGGAAAGTAAATTAAAATAGTTTGGATATGTGAAAAAAAGACACTTAAAAAAGAGTAGATTATAGGTTATTATCTTGCTAAAGAAGGAAAGGCCCAGAAGGATATAGGATTAGTTAAGATGAATTTCATGATAAATAATATTTCTGAATTTGAAGAATTTTAAAAAAAATATAATGACATCATATAGTCAACCTCACCTTACCTGATAAAATTATTATTGACTTTTATAATTTGTATCAATAATATTAAATTACCCAAATTCATTCAAGTATCATTAGATACGAAGTCATTTAAAATTGATCTTATACTAAGTAACTAAGTTGTATCGAATTATAAGATTCGAATCACAAGATTTTGATAACTATGAGTGTAAAATTTGCTAACCCATCGCAAAAGTTAGTTCTATCACTTCCAGTCTAACCAAAACTTGGAGGCAAAATCAATTCCACCTAGCAAAAACCAAACATCTTTTTTACTAAAATAAAGTTTGACTAGTGGCAAAATCAACTCTTATAATTTCCACCATAAAACCAAATACACTCTAGAAGTTAAAAGAAAAAATATTTCACTGATAGAGGCTAAAAACCATTAAACAAGATAGAAGTCAAGAGCACGTCCAAACAGCATAACAAAGAAAGATTGGAATTTGAAAATATAAAACTGAATCACATGAGTATATCACACTGTATAATTTGGTACATCATCTTGGCATGTCCATACTAGACTCAACTAAAGTACCCTCAAGGATATCCTCCACTAATCATTACTAAAAGAATCTAGTGGGACTTGATTCTCTTCTCCACTTCCTCCAGACTCTGGATTTCCTTCTGATACTTGCAAATGCGGCTGATAGACCTGTCACCACATCCACATACGTTCATTGAGGTTAAGTTCCAATGCAAGGCATCCATATGCACTTATAGAAGAAAATAAAAGAACAAAATGAATCAAACTACTTTCATAAGTTAAAATCAACTTATGCACCTCAACTTTTGGAAAAATTTAGATATATGAACTTTTATGAATAAAAATTGAAGTACATAATTTGATTTTAGCTTTGCAAGAAGTCTAATTTATTTTATCTTGTTTTCTTTCCCTATAAATACTTATAGAGAACTTTATCCAAACAGGATCAAAGACAGATAACTGAGTCCATTCCATTCCCAAAGGACAAATAAATTCCAATCTCAAATTGTTACGTTACCAGTAGAGAAGACATGCTGTAACACACAGTATTACATTCCTCTGAGCTTTGTATATCTGTGCAACACCAATAAATGTTCAATGAGTCAAGTCAAGCAGTCAACAATGTGAAGTATATTATTTAGCAAGGAGAGAGAAACGACAATTCATATTTTCAAATAAAGTAAGCCTAAAGGAAATTCATGTATCCTGATATCGCAGTTCAACGTAACCAAAAGAACCCCTACCTCAATGTTCAAATTTTAAACCAAAAGTCTAGAATATGCTACATAAATTTCAAAGGTCGAGAATCATTGGGAAATAAAAGACTGGAAGCTTAATAAAAAAGCATTTCCAAATGTTCCAAATCATCATTAGCTATATTTGATGTGCCTAACATCAGTGACATGGTTGATAAATTTGCTTCTATTAGGACTTAGTTAATAATAGGGAAGATAGAAATAGAAGTAATCACACCCTCTATGGCTTCTATTAGGAGTGAAAGAAAGAGCATTTACCCAACAATATCTCTACTCTTATGCCACATTTCATTTAGCAATCTGGTCGCCTTTTTTTTTTTTTAACAACTATTAATGATAATATTTTTGGATGAGAAAAGCATCTCAATAGGTTTATAAAACATGGCTCAGACTGACCTCAGCCAGTTAACCAGTTTAAACCATCTAATAGACCAGAAATATAAACAGACTAGCACGCATTTGTTAAACTCGAATGATTAATTTAGAGTTGGACATGAATCAATTGAGTCAAAGTTCTGAGCAAAACACTTGGTTCCTCTCACAGGTTAACTCAATGCTCTATCATATGACACCGCATTACAAAATGTGGGACTTCAAAATCATGAGAAGAAACATCTCATCCAAGAGTAACGGAGTTCAAACAATATAGAAAACATACTTTGGCCAAATAAAGAAAAAATATTCTGTTTTTTCCCCCTTGAAAGCTAAAACATGCATGGGTATCAAACAAAACTTCTGTTTCTATCACATCACAGTTCACAATCTCACAACCTTGCAAGAGTGCTGATTGTGAAACTTAAGATGGTATAGCAGTAGAATTTCCTATTGTGCTACTAAATTCAATAACAAATAGCATCTGGGGACAAAATGTAATATCACGATATACACATTGCTATATTCATCTTCTCTTTTGCATTCTGAACCACACTACCACCAAACCAAAAAAATTACATGGCATTATTTTTTGCTTACTCTCCGGTTAATAAGGTACCATATTTGTACAGTAAAAGACTAGCATTTCCCACTAATATACTTCTCAGATGCCTTGAATTCGGTTGATAAATTAAACCTTATTTTGTCATTATAAGGAAAAATCAATCTTCAGGTTTTGCTAATCAATCTTCATTTTATTATACGTATGTGGATTGACCAATGAATCATTAGTCATCACTTAAACCAATGACTCATCACCCAATGATCTAACGCTTTGACCAAGTCAGCCTGAGTTTAATAACTATGGTCAGGATCCTTAAAACTAAAAAAATTATGCATCCCATTGCCCAGAGGCTCCTCGCTATGCAAAGGTAAGGGGGAGGGATATTGTACGCAACCTTATCCTTGCATATGCAAAGAGTTTGTTTTCGGATGCTTAAAACTAATGTTTTAAAAATCAAACCAAACCTTCAAGCCATGATTCCATTCTTTATTTTTTTGTCAAACAAGATAATATTGATATTCAAACAAAGTACACAGCCAATTTATGGTCTGACCACTACAATCAGCTGGTTTGGTGCAGTTTTAACACATTGCTTAAAATGCCCTTCAAAGAAAACATGAGTTTTTCAAATCACACAAATATTTGATAATTTCATTTTCAGAAAGTAAAACCTATCAATTAGCTTTTTTCTAATAAAAATGTTGTCCCACTCAAGAATAGCAAACTTTAATCCCTTGATATTTTTTTAATAATAAAATCTATTGTCATTGACAGTTTGTTGCAATTGATGATTGTACCATAAGGTTGGAATAAAAAGCAATAAGTCACTTTACTTTCATAAACAGTAACATTTTATCTTAAACATTATATAAATAATGCACCAAAGGGTCATTGAGTGTGTTTTAATATGTTGATATATATTTACTAATCCTTTCAATTTGATAAGCTGATTTAGACACAATTGTTCCTATTTATTTTAAAAGTTCGTGCTATTACAATATTTTGTTATGCTCATAACTTGTTAATAAACATGGCCAGACACGACCAACTCAGCCTGAAATAAAAATCATACTAGCCAAATGCTGGGAAAAGCTCAGCATGTCCAGTTTCTAACCCCTAGAATCATCATTTGTGCATTAAAAATAAATGAGCATTTATATTTTCATTTGCTTAATAATAAAATAATTTTAATATTTTTTCAACTCAAACCACAATCTATTTTATATTCTCAACCCCTTCATTCATTTCTCCCTCCTACTTTCTCATCTAAAGAAAAAGGATCTAAAAGGTTCATTCAATCAAGGACATACTTCTAAAGAGTAAAGGAGAAACCCCTAAAATAATCAACAATATCCTAAGAAGAAAAGTATTAATGAAGTAGGCATTTTGTCTTGATGAGTGTAAACAAAGGTTTAACATATGATAAGTAATTATGTTCACCGTCATTGTGAAATGGTTGCATGGTTAAACACAAATTATGAAAAAATTGTGTGAAAATCTGAGGAAAAGCTACAAACTGGTTTCAAGTTTTCAATCATGATATGCTTACATTGATAGCCGGTTTCAGAACCTACCCATGAGTAAGACCCCAACCCTAGAATCCAGACTTGCAAACAATGTAAATCATGCTGCAAAAACCTTTATTACCATAGCTGCTAAAGTTACATTTCCATCCTATGTTCACAAGAATTTTCTAAATTTGAAACTAATATTCCTCAAATAATGAAATGATCCTTCTCAGTATCAACCAAAACAATCAAAAGTTATATTAAGTATAAACACACTCAGTGACCACAATTTACAAGGCAAAACATAAACTCTCAATTAAGCCATCTTGACATCCATAGAAAATACTTACAGATTTCTCATATCGATCTCTATCCGCAGCAGTACAAACTTCAGAGGTACACATCAACCGATGCTCATTTTTCCAGTATATATCTATAAACAACCATAGATCCAAATTAAGGAAAAGCACCAGTAGATTACACATAATTACTCAATCGATCTCCACATAAACAACTAATAGCACACAGGACACAACCAACATTTTTAAAAAAAAAAAAAAAAAACCTCTTCTAAGCCTTTTAAAGGCTCTCAATCAGCACAATCCATGCCAAAGAGAAAGTGAGAAAGATTCAAAATTTTCACTACCAAGAGACACCCAGATGGGTGATCATCCATAAACCCCAAAACAAAGAGCAATTGCAACAATTGACAACAACCTACCCACCAATGTACAAAAAAAATGATTTTGAGGTCCAGTTGTTGGAAGATGAAATTAAAGAGACCCATTTGAGGAAAAGAGAGAAAAACGTACCAAGGAGGTGGAACCCCGCAAAGGGGACAATGAAAAGCGCGGGTTGAAGAATGAGGGAAACGAGAGAGGCGAAACGGTTCCTCAGGAGTTTGGGCGTGGGAAGGGTTAGCAGAATGGCCACCGCAGCCTCAGCTGCGACCACGTAGGTGAGAATCAGCCACTGCAACGCCATGTCTTCTTCTGCTTCGTTGTGTTGTGTCCTTGCTCTTCCTCTTCGATTGTCTTTTTCTCGCTGGGTGATGGATTATTAGAGTCTTTTTTCGATACTTTTCTTAGGGGTTAAGATCTGAATGTCTAAAGAGGATCTTTACTACCTAGATGTTGAGCTTAACATCTCATTTTCATAGGATCTCTTAAGTGAAGATATCTTTGATATGGAGAAAATGAGTTATTATATAAGATCTTTTAAGATCTGCATATTATTCAAAAAAGAATAAATTTTTCTCTTTTTCTCTCTTCCTAATATCTCAAAATGAGATATATCATTAAAAAAAAAATTAGAGAGATCTTAAGAGATCTTTAATTGTGGTACTATAGGGTCCACTGAAAAATGGTCTAAGATCCCAATTTAAGATCTACCATTAAAGATGTTCTTAATTACTATTTGCTACTATTGTGTGGCGGAATTTCTTATATTTGTACAATATTTTTTTTGAAGTGTAATTCTCAACACTATATAGGTAAATAAATAAATTTTAATTGTTGTAAGAAGGTGTTTCATTAAAAATTAAAAAGGATAAATGATCAATTTGGTCTATGTATTTTTCATTCGCTGTCAATTTAATTCATGTACTATGGAAATATATAATTTAGTCCACAATTATGTAAATGTATCGATAATTTAGTTCTAATGTCAAACTCCTCCTTTTCAGTTAACATTTATGAGCATGGCACATTAAAGACGACATACCAGACAAATCCATATAGTCGAAGTGGAAGCCACGCATTGGTGAGGCATGTGGGAATCAAATTATCATTTGGATTATGTTAGCTTTTTTATACCTTTTATTAAGTCACCACAAATTGACCTTTTACTACTCTTCCTTTTTACCTCTTATGAGAGAGAGAGACTCAACTATGGATTGCTCTACTCGTTCTCGCCTTTGCTTCGTCGGTGGTCATGACAACATGGCGGTGGACAATGGCGTTTGGTTTGTGGTTGTTGTTACTTTCAATTTCTTCGTGTGTGTTGAAGACGACAAAAGGAAACTTCGTAAGGTAAGGTTTTGGAGTACGTGGAGGGTGAACAATGTTACTAGAGTCATTGGAGACTAACCTAATGAAGGTGTGGATTGTCCATGACCTCTGTAAGGCTCGAAATGGATATAGTCAATTTCGAAAGGTGTTTTATTGGGTACCAGAAAAAGGGTTTGAGGATGGTTTAATTCTGTTTAATAATGATGAGGATGTGTTAGTTATGTATAAGACATCTCTCCTTTATCCTAATGAGGATGCGCACATTGATAACGACTGTCAAATCGCTATAAAACAAATAAAACTAAGATAATTTTATAGCATAAGATTAACCTAGGTCGACTCAGAAATACCAATGTTTTAAAAATCGACCAGGTGACTGACCCGGTCAAGGTACTGGGTCACTAAATCAATGGTCGAACCGGTGGGTCACTGATTGACCCACATGACTCAGTTTGTAATAAAAAAATAAAAATTTTATACCTGTCTTAAAATATTTAAAAAATTACAAATTAATATAATTTCATAACATAGATAATCAGATACTAAGATGTTAAAAAAACATCATTATTCAAAAAAGAAAGAAAAACTCACTCCTACGTACACCACTTATCCATAATTAACAGAGTTCAAGGCTTCAAGTATTCGCTTAATTTAAAAGTCAAACACTTGGTTGAGAGAAAAGGAAAAAAAAAACATTTAAAAAACAATTTCATTACTCTGGATAATTTCACCGAATTTCATCCACCAAGCATCTTTTCAAAAAAAGTGGATGCAGCGTAATGTAAAAGCCCAAAAGAGCCCTTCCCCCAATCCTCGTTAGAGCCCCCCTATCTTCTTCTGCTCAGTTTTTTCCTTTTCCTCCATTCTTTCCCTTATTCTCACTATTTCTTGTTTTCTTGCTTTAACAAAAAATATTGGATGTAGCCCC
>PYAF01003963.1:509581-538004 GCA_007407185.1 Glycine tomentella
AAAACTCGTTGCCTCCAACCCCCCCCCCCCCCCCCCACAAAAAAAAAACCACAACCCACCCCCCCCCCCCCCCCCCCCCCCCCCAAAAAAAAACCCAAAAAACCCGTTACCTTTTCCAACCCCCACCACCACAAAACATACAAAACATACAAAACTCGTTACCTCCCCCCTGCGAGGACACAGAAAAACCAGTTACCCCCACCGACGAAAACCCGTTGGCTAAGAACAAATAATACCTCGAGTGGCGTGATGTGATTGCTTGGCGCCGACGGAGAAGACAAAAGTGGCACGGACAAAGAAGACGGAAGCGACGAAAGAGAAAAACGACGCCATTCATGTGTTTGTAGTTTTTCTTTTTTAAATACCGATCCGGTCCGGGTCGACAGTCTGACCATTGACCCAGCTGGGTCATTGCGGGTTGCTCCAAGCGAATAGCATACCCGATCCGATTACAAGACCAACCCGCTCCACCCATCGGTTCCTGGTCGGATAGGTCGGGTCTGTCCGGTTTTCAAAACTATGACAAATACAGTCCAATTTGGTTCCTGACTTAATCCACTTATAAACAGCAAGGTGGTTTATCAAATAGTTTATAGACAGTGAACAAAAATTGCAGAAACACAAACAAGAATTGAAGAAAAATGCAGAAACTCACAAAATTGATAAAAAATGTTGTAAAACATATTTAAGAATATCAATTCAATTCACCAAACCAAGCAATGCAAATTATCATAGTTCTCAGATAATGATCATATTATAAAGGTTCATTCAGTATCATTAGAAGTAGTTTAATCGAATTAACTCTTAAATCAATTGAAATCACAAACCGGATTGAAATATCGTCCAAACAATCTATGATTAAAATTCAAAATTAGGAAATAAATCTATAACCTTATTTGTTTTCAATCCTAAACATATTCATAATCATGAAAATTGAAAAGAGGATTGAAGAAGAAGATGAGCATTCACACAGAAATTAGAATACTTTAAAACTCAAATTCTCCTTGCTTTGACTGGATCCTTGGATTGATTGATTGTTTAGCCTTCCATGATCATCATCAGTGGAAGAGCCACAAAATTTGTGTAAGAAAATAGAAGAAGAAAGATGAAGGAAGAAGAAAAATAAAGAATAATGAAGAACAATTGAGAGAAAAAGAGAGAAAAGATTTTAATTCTAAAAACTTGCACAAGAAGTTAGAAATTCTCTTTTTGTCCTGTCAAGCTACACTGGTATATAGTGACTGAATAGAATGAAGGAATGTGTTCTGATTATGCCCATCTAAACTAACTAATTACGCTAATTACACAAATCAAAATCCTAACTCGTAGGCCAAAACTCAAGTGCAGAGGTTTTGACTTTCAATCCTAATTTGACCCTCAAACCTACAGAATTAGCCCAAGCTTATTTCTGACAAAATTCTAGTTCTTTTCCTTAGCTTTCCAGGGATTATTCATATGATCCATTTGGAGTTCTATAGAATCCTCTAGGTCCTACACAATGAAGATAGGTCAAGTAAGCACAAAATCTGAAAATAAGCAACAATTATCAATTATGCCCAATTATTTGCTAAGACCAAAACTGAGTTAAAGTGAGAAAATAAGAATCCAAGAAATTCAAATAAGCTAAGAAGAATAGAAAAATGTTAAATTAAAAATGCTCAATCACACATATGTTTTAACCATGTGATAGCTGTCATGCGGGAAATTCTCATTTATGGTGTGTTGTGCCTGATGTTGTTGATGAGGCAGTAGTTGGCCACACAAACAAAAAAGTGGTTGATGGTGAGGATGCGGGATAGATGATTGTATTGGAGATGATGTTCTCAATGAAATAGGTAGGATAGCAAAAGCCATAATTGACATGAACGATTTTGTGATTAAGTTATATTTGTTGAGGACCATTTTATCGCTATTGATGAAAGTGTTATCATGAAATTAGGAAGAAAAGCAACTTTCTCAACATAGCCGTTACTTTTTTGTAAATTTTAAAAACAAAAATCACTGACATTTTAATCCAAAATAATGTTCGTTGATGAGAAATGTATCCTGCATGGTTGACCTAGTGCGTGGCTTCCACTTCAACCACATGGATTTGTCATGTTTTTAACCAAGGGTGTTCAAATCCAAACCAATCCAAAATAAAAACCGAAAATCGCTGAAAAAAACTGAAATCGGAACCAAATTGATTCTTTTTGGACAATTTTTTTCTCTCAAACCGATTGGTTCAATTCGATTTGCGGTATATGTTTTTTAAATCAATCCAAACCAAACCAAAATGCAATACTTGTACTAACACTTATATTACTTTAGTGTTATGCATTTCATGTGTACCACTTGAGTTTCACATTATTTTGTAGTATTATGTATACAAAACTTATATAATGCATATTACATTCTTTTTCAAATGACTTTTTTAAAAATATGTTTGGTGGTTTAAAATAAATGAAAATTTGTAGATTTTTATTATAGAAGGTTTAACATATTAATAAATTTCATAGATTGTTATTAACAATTTTTTAATGTAATTTTATTTAAAATATGAAAAGAATATAAATTTTAATGAAATAATATTTTAGTAAAAACTACAAAAATCAAATAGAACCAAACTGCAAAATATTGGTTTGGTTTGGTTCGGATTTTATTTTAAATGAAAACCGAACCGAACCAAACCACATATATAAGTTTGGTTGGGGTGACTTTTTGATAATAAAAAAGCTGAACCAAACCGAGCTAAGAACACCCGTATCTTTAACTTATCATGTCGTCATAAAAGTTAATTGAAATTGGTGTGACTTGATGGTACGACTAAATTGTCGATATATTTGATTAATTTTCGACTAAATTGTGTATTTCTATAGTAGGAGAATTTAACTGATAGCAAATGTAAAGTACAGGGATCAAATTTGTCATTTACCTAATTAAAATTTATTAATTATTTTAATCATTAATGTTCTAAAAAAATCAATAATTTTCATTTTTGAAAGTGTTTTTTTAAAATAAAATAAAAATTAGATTCTAATTTATTTTATTTACATTTCAAAGATTAAATAAATGTTATTTTTAAAAAAGTTTGAGATATTAAGAAGAAATTTTTAAAATTTTGAAGTTCAATATGTTTGGTAGAGATAAGAGAAAAAATGATGAATGAAAACAAAAAGATGAGTGAAAATAAATAAGAAATAAAATAAAAATAAAAAGTATTTGGTTGAAGAGAATCAAGAAAACTAAGAAAAGAGGTAGAGAAAATAAGAAGGAATTTTTAAAATTTTGAAAATATTTGGTAGAGATGGGTGAAATATGATGAATAAAAACAAAAAGAAAAAGTTAAAATAAGTGAGAAATAAAGTGAAAATTGAAAGGGTTTGGTTTAAGAGAATATAGAGAAGAGATGGGTTTATAAAAGGATGAATGAAAATAAGTGAAAAATAATATAGTGATCTCAATATTTTTAAAATTATTTTCATCTTATTTCACCTCCTCCAAACACTCAAAATTATTTTCATCCATCATACCAAACAAGAGGTAAATGTATGTTTGTTTCATAAATTGAAAATTCATTTATGGGAGTATAGTATTCCCATGTTAGTGTGTTTGATGTCGTGTTTGAAAACTCGTTAAAGACTGAGGAATCACATTTAGGATGCGGAAATTATAATTATTAGCTTCCAAAAATCACATATGAAATGTGAAAAATCACAATTGAAATGTGAAGCCAAGCACACAAGTCATTTCTATTCCCATGATGATAGAGGTGACAAAATGAGTTAAAAGTGTTGGGTCAACTTGTCTAATCGAACAAAAAATTGGCAAGGTTTTGCAACTCAACTCAAGTTGACCAGTTGAGTTAGCCCACCCTAATCCACCTTTAACTTGTTGAGTTGACCCACTAACCCATCATTTTAGATTTTGTAAATTTTAAATTTTTGAATGACTAACCTCATCACAAAAAGAATTTTCTTAATAAAACAATATAAGTACTTAGTAAATCATACAATGTTCTTTGAAAAATTAAAGTATAAGAGTTGCAAAGTATTGAAATAATTTTTATGACCTGCTAGCCATAGTGGGCCAACTCCTCAATCTACCATTTCACCCTTTGAAAGGCCAACCTATCAACCCATCTCTAAGTGAGATGGATTATGTTTCTCGACCCACTTCCTCCACTAGGTTAACCCACCTTGCCTTGCTTAAGGCAAAGTAGATAGGTTGGGATTGTTTAATATGTTTTGCCACCCATACACGATGAAGAAGAGAAAACGTTATATTTCTATAAAGGCGTGAGAAGTTATTTTTTTACTAAACTATATAACTCCCATTCCAACTCTTATGTTTTATTTTAGTTATTTTAATTTTTTTTTTAAAAAAACTCCTAGGAATGTTAAAATCTAGCCAAACATACTTTTCAATGTTCTAAAATAACATCTCTTATTATAATATTTTTTGAAAATATGTTTCTGTGAATAGAATATCATATATTTTGTGAAATAAACACCTCCTAAGATATCTTAACCCTCGGTTCAACTTATTCTCTTTATTGTATTTTAAAGTGGTTTTTACTGTAACACCCCGTGTGCACCCAGTGTATTAACATTATTATATTCATCAGATTAGCGCTTAGTCATTTAATTAAAAAACTTGTGGAAGCATAATCGAAAACCATATTTCTTGATTACATTATGTATGGAACATAGAGCATCTCATCATAAACAACACAAACAACACAACTCAAGCCCCTGCTGATCCAGAATCACATAACATAACCATAGGCAGATATCCACAAATCATCTCAACAGATAAACAGGAGGAACCATCAATACATAACATGAACTGGTTATGTACATAAACATCATCTGACACTCACAGTGTCTATACAAAAGAATAGGCATACATCGCCTTGATCTCAAAGATCCTTCCTCACATGAGGGCACACATAGCATATACAATATCAAAGAATACATGTGTGCACACACATATCTTCCCTCTACAGGGGTACAAAACATCATCAAAGCTGAGCCACCAAGCTCTCCTCAAGCTACCTCACAGCCAAGCAGGTACCGTCTCTACTGGGGCCTCCCGCCCTGAGACCGCTCCTCTCTGTCGGAAGAGTCACCTGAAACCACATAATCCCCACACGGGGTGAGATAAACATCTTAGTAAGCTCAGGGTCCTTGGAGGCATCTCCTCCACCCTGGCTCACTTCCCATGACACAAGTCATTAGGCATCACAAACAAACTGGTCTCCCAGCCCTCATAACAATACAAGCAAGTCATCTAGCTCTAATGTAACTCATCAACACCAAACCTCAGTGTGAGACCGGAACTCACACCCGTGCCATCCCATCGGGAGCTACCCCTTACGCATGGACGCACGTATATGGTACCTCCGAGAATAGGCAATCAACTGCGACGGGACACACCTATCTCTTGGTCTTAAGGGATCATCATCACCCTGGGATCTCATCAACCATAAGCAAATCAAACTAGGAGGAAAACCAATCTCCTAGGGAGGTCCATATCTATCTAACTGGCTAGAAGATCTATCAATAGGCATCATACACGTACAAGCATAGACACAAGCATACATATCATTATGAGTAATGCAACAACCATCAATGCATGCATCATGAATGCAACCATCACTCCCTCGGAGTATGGTGGAGCACAAGCAATGGGAAACATCCCCAAGGGACCAAGAACTTACCTGGCAAAGCTGAGCTCTGCAGTTCTTTCCCTGCTCTGTGGCCCACGCCACTGACACCCTCAGTGTCACGCCCTAAACAAGGCATACAAGCTCATATTAACATCAAGCAATCAAATAAGCACAAGCATATAGCACGGTTCTCAACCGTCTCAAAGAAAGGTACCTCATTCCTTTCCAAAACCTCTAAGTCCTCTAACTTAAGGTTCACCAAGGCTCCTCACTCACAAGCCATCTCATAGACCCTCAGCAGTCTATCTCATCTCAAACATGGCATTAGAGTCACCTCAGACTCAACACAAGCCAAACACAATGAGCTCAAAGCTCTCAATAGCCCAATGGCTCAAGGGTTCACATATGGCTTGAACGGTTCATATCACACATGAGACACCGTTCATATGGCCTCTCAGGCACATCCATACCATATACTAAGGCTCTTGCATGTCACAACATAGCCAAGCAACTCAGCATATCAACTATACATGCATATCATAGAGCCACAACTCAAAATTCACTAAACTAACATATGAGAGCTAATCCTTCATCCTCACAACATTCTAAACACATGTTTCTAAAGGACCCAAGCCTAATACTAGCTCTATCACAAGTGGGTCACTATTCACCCAAAACCCCAACTCACAAATCAAGCGGTGAATCTCGAGTTTCTTACCTCAAAGATGACAAGGAAGGCCCAAGGACGACTTCCCCAAGCTTGGGTATCCACGAATCACCGCCCTTCCTTACTGAACCCGAGTTCTATGAACTTCCCTTGAGAAAGGGATTCTTTGATTTGGGGGTTTTCAAGGAGAAATGATGAAGGATTCAAGCTCACCAGGTGTTTCTAGCAAGTTTTGTGTATCAAGGAAGTGATTTGGTGAACTAGGGTGGAGAAATGAAGCTTGGAGCTTCAACAACGGCTGCAGGTCGCTCAGAGGAAGAAGAAACAAGGTTTTCTCTTCCAAAATTGTGACCCAACCCTTTTATAGTGGTCCTGTCAGAGCTGTCGCGCTGATCGCGCCACTCTGGCGCTAACAGCGCCAACCTCCAGAAACCATGACACCCTCCGTGCCAAACCCGCGCCAACAGCGCCAACCTCCAGAAACTATGGCGCCAACCGTACCACTACCGCGCCAACAGCGCCCCTGCAAAGAAGAACAGGTCCTCTGGGTTATTTGGCGCCACCCGCTCCAACCTGGTGCCCTAGGCATCAAACCCCAGAACCTCCGGCGCCTCACGCCCCAACCTGGCGCCACTCGCGCCACCTTCCAGTGGGTATGGCGCCACTCGCGCCATCTTGGCGCCACCAGCGCCACAACCCAGAGAGCATGGTGCTGATCGTGCCACACTCGCGCTCCTAGCGCCACACTTCTGCAACTGGTTTTTGCAGAATTCTTGCGTCGTCCGCGTTAGGACTCAGGGTCATTATATTTACTATGGGTGCAAAAGGATGAGTCAATGGTGGGCTTGATTCTCTAATATTTTAAAAGGTTTGAGTGTTTGAGGTTAGATTTAGGAGAGAAGATAATAAAAAATTTAAATTCAACCTTGTCAATGGGTCTAGTTCAGTTGGTTGAGCAAGGTGCGTGAGTTATAGTAAATCCTCTGACATTGTCTTTGATTCCCGTGAATAAATAAAAAACTCTCAATTGGCTTCCACCATCTTGTAGGCTGACCAGAGATTGGATTTTCCCCATCATGGACTCACCTTATTATCAGTTTCTCTGTCATTGTCCTGGAGGATGGATCAACAAGTAAGGTCAATGTGCACTCGACCTAAGGTTACTATATAACTTGCCATATTCTCGTAACTGTATGCCTAATTGAATTTTCCTTGGTTTCCACCATATATAAGGCATTCTACTTTGTCATTTGAACTATCATTCACTCCTTTTTTATATTTTCTTATTTGAGTGCCAAAGTGTACATGTAAGCGAGGGGGTGAAATCTATTTTAAACTACGATTGTAGTTTTGTCTCGATTCTTGACATTGTGAGAAATTACAGACAAATGAATTGATGTGGCTTTAATTGTGATTTCAATACAAGGGGATGAGTATTATGAGAAATACATCCTTATGTGAGAATGAGAGTAAACATTCTTAACCGTTAGATTAGCGTAAATGGTTGAGATTAAAAAAAGAAATTGAGATTAAGAGACCTAAATTAAACACTCATGTGACCTCTCCTTTCTTTTCCCTACCTTTGAAATTCTCCAAACTTTTGTTACACTGGATGACGTGCCTACAAAGGAGAACATGAATTATTGGTTGGGAATTATAGCCTTATTGCTTCCTGATGTGTGCGGTCACTTCTTTTTTCCTTTGAAATTCTCTAATTTCTTGTTGCATCCACTGACCCTCAACGAGACTGGATGATGTGGTTTCTTGAATGTTGTTGTTTTGCTAGTATGTTAGTATTTTTATAGTCGCTAGAAATAAATAAAAATGTGTATTACTTTTGCAATTGATATCGTAAACAATTGTATAACATATATGATAATATCGGTTTATTGGTTGCATTGGTGAAGGGATAATTGATATTAAAAAGGTTAGATTGATATTACCTCAATTATAATTCCACCACAATTATCAATTGATAATTTCTTTTTATAGACATAATCCTTTGAGCAATTGATATTGCCTCATACATAACCCCACCACTTCATAATTTCATGATAATCAAACATATTTCACGAGGAAGCATCTCATGAATGCTTAGGTCTACACCAAAAAATAATTTAGATAATTAATTGCTTATCTTTTTTGTTGATAATAAGATACTCAAGCATATTTCATGAGGAATTTTGTTTTTCTTGTTCAATTATACTTTTATAGTTTACAATATTGCTATTAAGTTTTTTATATTGGCCTTTATTGTTTTTTTATTTATCAGAAATATTTCTATGGAGATTAGTGATAATGATGCTAATGTGACTACTCCATCAAAGGGCTTAAATGATCTCGTGTACACATTACAAGGATGGGTTCCCAAGTGTGATAAACAACTCAAGCATGTAGTTGGCAACATGTTTGATACTTTAGAAGAGGGTAATAACTTTTATACAATGTATGCACTTGAAGTTGGTTTCAATGTACACAGATCAACTAAAGAGAAATATAAAGATGGGGAAATAAAGTTTAAATATTATGTCTGCTCAAGACAAGGCTTCAAAGCAAAAAATAGAAGGACTATAAGTGTGTTTCTTGTTGATGAAAAAAGAATGTCAAAAATCAGACAGAGAAAACCAACAAGGGAAGGGTGTAATGCAAATATTGTTTTGAAGAGGACAACAGATGGAAAATATAATTTTTTCCGATTTTATGAAGGTCATAAACATGCATTAGCCAGGCCT
Source organism: Glycine tomentella (assembly GCA_007407185.1). Classification (NCBI taxonomy): domain Eukaryota; kingdom Viridiplantae; phylum Streptophyta; class Magnoliopsida; order Fabales; family Fabaceae; genus Glycine; species Glycine tomentella. The sequence continues at coordinate 518,631 of PYAF01003963.1, forward strand.
ACAAACGAACAATTTCTTAAATCTTCAAGAAATGTAAACAATGTTCATAAGAATTTATTGCTTTGCTTCGATAAAGCTAATCTAAGGCCTTCAAAAGCTTATCAAATAATGAAAGAGCATGTTGGGAGTTATGACAATATAGGATGCACAGAAAAGGATCTTCAGAATTATTCTATGGGCTTGAAAGGCCTGATTAAAGACATTGATGACCATATGTTTGTCGATAATTTCAAGAGAAAACATGAGATCAATATTTAATTTACTATGACTTTCAGGTTGGTGATGAAAGGAGGCTAAAATGTGTTTTGGGTGGACAATCTTTGTTGAAAAAATTACTCTTTGTTCAGAGACATGATTTCATTTGATACCACATACAATACAAATAAGTATTGTATGATTTTTTAGCATTCAACGACATAAACTGTAACGACCCGCCTCCTCGCTATTATATCATCAACTCTTACCGCACAAGATTTAACTTTTAATGAAAATTTCATTAAATTAATTATGAAAATGATGGTAAATTTTTCATGATAATATAATTATCATACACATATTACAATTCCATAATTAATCACATATGTACACACACACACACACACATATATATATATTAAATCGGTACATGTTATCCACATGTTAAAACTTCCTTTAGTTTTACATGTAATGCAACTGAAATTACATATCTATCAAAAAGTCAAAGAACTAACTAAGAAAGAGTTGATTAACAAGACACAACTCTTTCCCAAAAAGAAATCCAACGTCATCACGTTGGCTTGACGGCTCCAACCAAAAAGAATCTCCCTCCAGAGTCACCTAAGGCTGCTCATCTGCTCACACGAATGAAGGTTCATGATCATCACAAGTACCAACCACACGGTACAATAAACGCAAGGGTGAGTTTATTATATAAAATCAACAAGCATTAGGTAACAACAATTGGAAAGGAAACAACATTCACAATCACAATTATTACCAAAATTTTATCAGTCCAATACACACTCAACAAATCAATCATCCGATGCATTTCACAACTCAAACAATCATGCACAGAATTATACATGCACTCGACTCATCTATCAACATGCAATGTGGTATCATTTTCATGGAAATAGCCTCTCTCAGAAAAATGTAGTAGCTCATCAAGATCACCTCATGGTGATCAACCCTGAGTCTCAAGGGAGTTTCAAACAGAGTGACATGCCCCCTAGTTCCTGTGTTTCAGCCCACAGAAACTTAGGTACTTACTGCCACCATTCTTTTTCCATCCATGCACATGAAGTATCAAACATGGGCATCATCAATGTATGACCATGGCCAAGAACAAATTCTTCCCCGCAAGGATGACCAGTCATACACCCCCGTTGTACATACATAATACACAAATGTGGGCTCATCGATGCATTGACTGTGACTTTGAACAAATCCTTCCCCGCAAGGATAACCAACCGGTCACTGCACCCCACGTGTATATACACAACATACAACCATGGCACCATCAATGTATGACCATGGTCAAGAACAAATCCTTCCCCGCAAGGATGACCAGTCATACACTCCATGGGTATCCATGTATATCCACATCACATAATGACAACCATGGGCACCAATGCATGATCATGGCCAGAAACAAATCCTTCCCCGCAAGGATGACCAATCATGCACCCCATGTGTATCAGTGTACATACACATCACCTCATCTCGATATCATCATCATATATATCAAGTTCATCTTATTTCAACATTATCCTCATAAACATCAACTTCATCTCATTTCAACATCAACATCCATTTCATCATCATCTCATTTAAACATCTTAAACCACATCTTCATTATCTCATTCAATCATCACCAACACCTTAATAACATCTCATTTCAACATTATCAATGACATCAATATCACCTCATTCATCCACAATCCATATTACCATGAGACTGGTATTTTAGGAAAATTCTAAATTAAAGAGGAGGACTACAATATAGAAAACACACTCTTATGCCCATTTTAAAAAAATTGATAAAGAATTAAATAGGAAAACATATTATAAAATTTTGGGCAGAGTCTCCTTTGTAGTTAAGACTTTTCCAAAAAATCCAATTAATTAAAACAACAACATCATTCACAGTTTTATCCATCAATAACAAATTCATCGCATCTCATTAGTTAAAAACAGTTTTTCTCGAAAACGAGCACACAATAGGAACAAGCATACATCAATCATAAATACATCGCATTCCATTAGTTAAAAATATAGTTTTTCTTGAAAATCAGCACACAGTAGGGACAGACAGTTATCTTCATAGTTGGGCTCCCTGGCCCCCCAACTATGGTGTCAAAACTATAATCAAATTATAAACTCTCCTTACCTAACTAGAAGTTATCCCTGTTACAACCAAACGATGTTGTTTCGCGATCCTTTGAATATGCGTGCTTATCCAAACGTAGAGCCCTATATCCAAATCGAAGATAATTTAGTATAGATTTCAAAGGCAAGGTCAAAATTAACATTTAGGGTCAAATACCCTCTCGAATCAAAAAGGGACTAAAATGGTATTTTGAGAGTTCACATCAAAAGACATCATTTTGAAATTTCAATCACACCAATGTGATCGGGGTTCAACAAGGATCACATAAATGACATCTATTTCATAAAAATGAGACTTTTACAACATCTCATTTTCAAAGGGTTTTCAAAGAAAGTGTAAAACTCCCAACAACGGTACCTAAAACACAAGAGACACTAAGAGAAGCTTAAACTACCTAGAAGAAGACAAAGGAAACTAAGGTTACCTCAAGGAAACCAAGAAATGAGGATTGGAGGCTTCGTTCTCTACCGAAATTTTGAGAAGACTTTTAAAGATTCTACTCCGATTAAAGTGTTCCTCTCCGTGCAGTGGTCCAACGGCAAGCGGCGGTGGCTCGTGGTGGTCACTAATGGCTGTGGCTGATGGAGGATGATGGTGGGAGGTTGAGGGAAGCTAGGAGGAAGAAGAGAACCTCCATTTTCGTGATTATGGTTGTTGGTATGTATTTATCACTGTCTTCACTCGCCTAGGCAAGCAAAAATGCCTGCAAAATTCGCTTGGGCGAGCTGACCAAAATTTAAAATTTCTGCTTCTGTGAAAAAAATAATTTCTCACGCTTCAAACATTATTTTGACAATCCAAATGGTCAAAGTTACATATGTGTGTTAGGAGCCCACCTTCAAAATTTGAAGATGATTCAACGGTTAACCAATTTAGAATGGTAATTTTACTAAAACAGGTTTTCGGTCGAACTTGAAATCACTCAAATACAATGCATCTCAAATAAACTCCACATAACTTGACCTCTATACCAAGCAATTGCAAATGGATAATCCACATAACATTTCAACTAATCCTAATTAATAAAGTAATCAAATTATACAAAGAATACATCACACATATTTTAAGTTACCGAAATTTCAGGGTGTTACGTAAATCATTATCGACATAGTATAACTTTTGGAGCTACCTTGTTAGCGGATGAAAAAGCTTAATCATTTGAGTGGTTATTTGAATCATTTTTGAAAGCCATGGGAGGTTATAAACCTATTGTGATCATAACAGATCATGACCTAGCTATGAAGATTGCAATGGAGAAGGTTTTCACATGTGTTTCTCAAAGATTTAGTATGTGGCACATTCTTAAAAAAACTTTCAGAGAAGGTAGGTGCTTCCTTGAATGCCAATACTAATTTCCATAGTCATTTTAAGTTTTGTGTTTGGATTTCAGAGTCTTCAAAATCATTTGAACTAACATGCATGGAAAGCTATTATTTGTGATTTTAATAGAAGAAAATGGTTGGATTTCCCAAATATATGATATGTGAAGTATGTGGATACTGGCTTATTTCAAAGATACATTTTTGGCTGGAATTTTGAGAACAACCTCAAGATCTAAGAGTGAAAATTCATTATTTGGTAATTACTTGAATAAGAACATTAGTTTGGTAGAATTCTGGATGAGATTCAATTCTGCAATAGAATCACAAAGGCATACAGAACTACATGCAAATAATGTTACACTTAATACTATACCTGAATTGAAGTTAGGGAGTGATATAGAGAAGCATGATAGAGAAGTTTACACTCATGAAAATTTTTACATTTTTCAAGATGAGTTATGGAATGCATGTGTGCATTGTGGGATTGACAGAAACAAAAGAGGGTAATGGTCAATTATTAATTTTTATACTTGGCCATATTATGGTTAATGTAGCAAAGTTAGGAAAATGAGGGAAGTTGCTTATAATTCTTCCAATCATATTGCACATTGCTCTTGTAAAAGTTTGAATCTGAAGGCATGTCATGTCGACATATCCTATTGTTTTTGAAGGGTAAAGGCTTGAATGAAATCCCAAGGTATTACATTGTTAATAGATGGATAAAGTTGGCAACTAGTAAACCAATTTTTGATTATGATGGCAATATATTGAATGCATGTTCCAAATTGGAAAGTGAGAGTATGTTGATTTCTTATGCATGGGCCTAATTGTTTAAATGCATGCATATGGCCGGTACATGTAAAGAGAAACTTCTCCTAGTCATAAATGAAGCTTCTAATATTGAGGTGAAATTAACTAAGATGAAAGGGGATGTTGGATTGAGCAAGTTACATGATTTAGAGTCTTTTATTGGCTGTAATGTATAAATGGAAATTGATATTCTTCCTCCTCAAACTTCAAACACCAAAGGATGTGGAAAACGAATAAAAGGAGAAAAGAGAAGACAATGGAACAACAACAAAAGAGAAGCAGACTTTGTAAGGCTTATAAGCAATAGGCATATCATGATAATCGTAATTGTCCAACAAATCCCTCTTCCTAATTTTTGGTATGAAACTTTATTGCTTCTATGTTCACTACAAATGTAATCGATTATAGGTTGAAATAATCGATTATTTTGTTCATATAACCTTTCCAGAAAATTGAAGAACATTTTAATTGATTATATTTGTATTTAATCGATCACAAATGAAGATTTAATTGATTACTTAATGATTTAATAGATTACATTCAGGTACAACAATTTGTTATAAATAGCTATTGAGTCTTTTGAAATCACAACTCACTACATTATGAATTTTCATAGTTTTCAAAAGCTTTCTGAAGTTAGAAGAGATTCTTTGAGTAACAAAGCTCTTGTCCACATATTCAAATTTTCATAGTGCATTGAAATATTTCTTGGACAAGATTTCAAATAAGCTTTTGGAGAGTTTGGTCAGAAACTTGTTTGCTTTCAAACTTGATCGAGATTGGTAATCATATGCATTCATATACTGTGGATCATTATGTTATTTCTCTCCATTAGTTTCTATGTGTAATTTGCTTTTACATTTCAGTTTGTAAGTTGCTATTACAAAAAGGTTCTTTAAAGCTTTTCTAGAGTAGGGTTCTCTAGAGGGAAGAGTAGAGTAGGGTTCTCCATTTCTTGGTCATTAGAAGTCTAATAGGGTTTTAGATTTCAGTTCTTTATCCAGGGTTGATAAAGGGTGATCTTTTGTAAACTTATAAAGAACATATTTTGTTAGTAGTGGAACTCTAACCAAGGTTTGGTTGGAAGAAACTGGATGTAGCTTCTCTTGTTGAGAGGTGAACCAGTATAGCTCTTTGTGTTGATTATTTTCTTTAATCTCTTATTATCATCTTAATCTATGATTCTTTGTGAATTCTTTATTACTCAGCAAGTGAAGTTTTTTGTAATTGTTTTTTTGGGTTGAGTGGTTTGGTTGATTGAAGCATTCTTAGTTTAATTGTGATAAAGATCCTAAGTCCGCTACTTTTTTTTAATAAATTTTAAAGACTCTGTTTTAACCAATTTACCCCCCTCTTGGTTATTGTGGGTGTTTATATTGTTTTTATAAGGGAAATTATAATTTCATAACAAAAAAACACTTTGTACCAAGTAAAACAGTCTTTATATTTTACAAATACCAAATGAAAAATTTATTCAAAGCTTATAGATCGAGTCCAAAAATAGACATCTATTTCATAACAAGTCATATGACACAGTTGATATTAAGTTGGAAAATTGGAAGTACTACACTTTGGGTGAAGAACAATTACCATTAAATATAAAGCTACAAGTGAAACGGTAAAAACAAACACAATGTTGCATGAATGGATAAAAGAGAGCAACACAAGCAATGCAACTTCCATATATATGGTTTTTATGCATTGCAATAACTAGAAGCTCATATTTGAGTGAATTGATTTCTTTCATGTGATTCAGTGTTGCCTTTAAGAAACTCAATTTCAACCTTAACATGATTTTTTTCTTCATTTAAATTGATTATCATGTTAGAGCTCTCTTACAAGAACATTGACAACAGATCTAAGGAGTTCTTGTTCAAATTTCAATATCTTAGCCTCAAGGTTGCTCTTGATAATTTATGTTTATGTTCTTCCTTCAAATTATAATGTTAGAGCACCATCTAATTGTGATGTCTAGTCCTCAACAAAGAGTTTTGAAAGAGTGGCAGATTCTAGAGACTGAAAGAGTGTGGTCAAATGTGTTTGTTTCTATCTGTAAATGTGCTCTAATGCAACATTCTTAGCCTACCCTGCACCCTCCATCAAATCAAAGACACTACAATCTTCACTTTCTTTCAACTTAGCAATTAATCATGATTGAAATACCCACTTTTAAGTTTAAACACACACACGCGCACTCACTTCTTTGTTATAATTGAATTTTGATTTTCTTTTTATTGTATAGGTCCTTCATATTTGGTGGCAATGGATAGGGACCTCAAATCCCTTCCTTCCTCTTTTTCTTGCTACGTCAAATTAGAACCATCCTCCTCAAATCTCGACATCTTTAGCCATGACATCAATAGAATGTCCAATATTATTCAACCCAAAAACAGAGGCCATAGACGCGCCATTTCTAGATTCTAACCCTACCCAACGATATCACCTTCAACACTAACCTCGCCCTTGTCGATGAAGACTTGCTCTCCCTCTACCTCCACATTGATCAACTCAATTCCTCCCCACTACCCCAAGATAACAATAACAATGGCAACAATTCCTCTCCAAAAGATGTGAAGGCATGCATCATGTACCAATGTGGCCACAATCCCTTCACTCATAGACACATTGTCCAATGCAACAAAAGTTTGGAGAATTTTAGAGTGAAAAGAGGTTACTTGAGTGTTTAATTTAGGTTTATTAATTGTAATTTATTTTTTTAATCTTAATTTATTTTTTTAATCTCAGTCATTTAAATCTTACAGTAAATCTAACAATTTTAATGGTTCTCTTAATATATTTTTAACTTCCAAATAAGGAGGAAGAAACTTCCCTCATTTTCCTCCCTTTCCTTCTCATCCCTTCCCCTTGAATCTCTTTCCTTCTTTTCCCCTCCTAACTCTCAAACAAAGCCTTAAGGCTTTGTATTGGGAGAGAGATTTTAGAGGGGAAGGAAGGGAATGGAAAGGTTTGGGTAGTAACATCTCCTTATTTGGGAGTTTTAATTTTTGAGGAAAAGAATTTAAGGATTTTTAAAACTCCTCTAAATTCCTTCAAAGCCTAAAATTTGTTATTCCCCCCTATTTGGGGGTTTTTAGAAGGAAAAGTAATAAAATTACTATCCTATCCCAGCCAGTGTTAATAAAGAGGAAGGAACTTCCCTCATTTTCCTCCCTTTCCTTCCCCGTGAATCTCTTTCATTCTCTTCCCCTCCTAACTCCTAAACAAAGCCTAAATGAAATCCTCAATAGACTTAGCTTTGGTTTAATGGGCCCAGTCTCACCTGAGCCCAATCTAGTTTCCTATACAACTCATCTGATCCCCAATTATGTTTCTGTCATTCTCATTTTCATCTTTAATTTCCATTCCTCAATAAGCAATTTTTCTGAAGCTGTGGAAATCATTTTATGCCATACCCCCATCCAAAAAAAGAAAGTATAGGCAATAGTTTCAGCCTAACTTTATTGCACATATATGCATATATATGCATGCCTTTCAGCAATAAGAATGAGATGAGAAATAAAGAAAAGTACATACCAAGCAAGCATCTCCAAATTTGGTATACATCACTGGTTCTTGATATACGTAGTTTACCCCTATATGTGAAAGTTGTAAGAGATTGGAAAATAGCTAAGAAGAGAGTGTGCAAGAATTGAATACATTATATACATGCAATATAATATATGCATGCAGCATGAGCAAAAGATTAGTTAAAAGAAGATCGATCTAGCTAGCGAGAGAGGAGGGAGTGAGGGGAATGAAGCCTGGTCCGAGAAAACTCACAAACTGATGATTAGTGAATGCATGGACACATCATATCATATAGATCTCTCGAGCCAAGGAGACATTCCCCACACCCTCATTCTCCCACCATTGTAAATATCATATCATATGCATAGCTAGTATATATGAATTGAATTTTCTTTTGATTGATGCAAGTTCGATCTGTATTCTGGGCTTCGAAACAGAATTGTGAGAATGGTAATATTAATGGGGTGAGAGAAAGAGAGAGAGTGTATTCATTGCTATCTTGACTTTAGAACTTACCGTGTGGAAGTTAGAGGCTCTCTTTGTCGTTAAGGCTTTCCAACATTGAGTTACATATTGCTTGCATGCAAGGTTACTGTGCCGATTATTTTTCTCTTATTATTTTATGCATTACTACCCATTTCCACCACAGTAATTCATTCAATGCATCAAATAAGTTCAGAAATATAAAAGCTTTTTAGATGAATAATTTTAAATTTTTGTTCAATGTCTTCTTCCTAATTCTCTTACTTATTGTCTTGTATGATAAATATTAAATACATTTTATATTTCAAAGATACTGAATATATTTACTTTTTAATTATTTAATATGTATTTTTTTATAACGTATTGGAAAGATTTTTATATTAGATGGATATGTTATCATTCTTTTTACATTTTATTTAATTATAAATTGTTATGTATTATAATATTGTTAATTTTTATGATTATTTTTTAAGTATCCTTCTGTTTGAGACACGGTAGATCCCCTAGCAAATTAAAATTCTAACCGTGGAATATTAATCTTAAAAATCTAAGAAGCATTAATATATAATGCAAATAAAAATTATGTCAGTTATAGCCAAATAACAAAGTAAAAAAAATCCACCAAATAAAAAATGCTGAAAATTCCTTTTATTATATATAATATCATAGAGTTTCTATACGTATGTCCTTATTTTATATTTTCAGTGGATCAATTATTAACTTCTACTAAGTTATAAGAGACAAAGACACATAGAGAGGGAGAGAAAAGCTTGTGTTTTGACACTGATTGTTCGAAACCTCCAATTAAAGCCACTGATTTTACTCACGTATATATGGTTTCCCTTCAATTGTAAAATCCAAAAAGGGGCTTGTGGTTAGTAATCAGTGAGCTTCTAGACATGTTTAATGGGCCCTCTCTAATGAGACTGAAAAAAAAAATAGAAAAAGTTAACACGTGCAATACTTGAGTAATATAATATGCTTAATGAGTTGAAGTAATCATTGAGAACCTGAAAGGATCCTATTTTTGCTTGTGTCATTTCCCTATTTTTCTCACCCTTTTCTCTCCTTTCCAAATATATATATGATTATATCTTCATAATTTAATTTGGAGATGACAAAGGAGTGGTCATAAGAAATCAAGGTCCCTGACTTCCTGCCCCGTGATTTGTAAAGTTTCGATAGATATATCCATACCTATAGGTTTTTACTTTAAATTAGATACTCATGTTATATCTATAAATAAAATTTAATAAAGAATCAACTTTTTGTGCTATCTGTTATCGAAAAGAGCGGTGGTTATATTTTTTATCTTAAACTTCTGTTTCATTAAGGGAACAAATTAATTAATTTGTAATTAAGTCGAGAAATAAGTGAGATTTTGTTAATAATCATTTTCGTCAAGTATTAAACTCATATATTAGTTAAATGATTTAATTTTAACTTCACACATTAATCAGTTGTGTTTAACCATTAGAATGATACATTATATAATTATAATTATAATTTTATTTTAAATTGAATTAGAAAAAATATGCCAAAGAATACTTCACAGTTATTCATTGTTTTAGCTTTACCTTTAAACTTGGTTCTGCCCCCAGATACGCTGGACAAACCTAAAGGATAATAACATCAAAATCATGACGAAATATAATTATATCTTTAAAAATAATTTGTCACCCGCAGCCCTCACCCCGCCCCACTTGTTCCTTATTTTTCGATATATGATTGAGCTTAAAAAAATAATTTGGATAATGGGATCTTATGTATATACCCAATTGAATTCTAGAGAAACACACTCTAACTCAGGTTTGGCCTTTTTTGCACATGGCACTACTAATAACTGGAGTTATTCACCACGGGCTTTACGTACAAGCCTACAACACAGGTTACAAAAGGTTAATCTTTGGACCACATATATATAATGGACCCCCAAGCAAAAGAGACACACAAAAAAAAGAAAATCACATTGCTTACATATTCTCAAATTCATATAGGTTCCACCTAATATCACACATGGTCTAATTTGGCAGGCAATAGAAATTGATTTGTCAATTTTTCCCAAATAACACAAGATGGGGGCAGCGGTCAATAACTCAACATGAGGCAAATCAAATAGGACGGCCAAAAACTAACCCAATATCTTTCCTTATATTTGAATATTTTATTTAGTGCTTATTTGAAAATAGACTATTTTAAGGTACATAATTGTTTTCTGAAAAAAAATTTTAATTGAATGATTTTCCCCAACTTTTTTACCCAACCAGACCTAGGACCAGCAATGCCTGTCAAAGAAAGAAGTACAAGTTGTCAGTCCACTCATTGCTATCTGATGGCCCTTATCACTATTTTTACATATAGAATAATTATGCTATTCGGACAATCTTCTTATAGCGAGTCAATGTCGAATAATCTAGCAAGAGCTTCTAGCGCAAGGGAGTACCAGATAGAGCTTCAACAAGTGGGAATCAATACAGCAACAAGTCCGATGTTGAACTTAGACATAATATTAATTCAAACACCTAATCTGTATCAAGAGATTTGCGTATTAATTCTTTTTAAATATTTTTGACAATGTGACATGGTAATACTAATAATCAATAGTGATTAGTGAATGTAAATGGTTATATCAGAATTTGACATGTATGTATTTTCTCTCTTATGCCTCTGCATGTCATTGGAGTTTGAAGGTTGTGGCAATTTCACATATAGCAATTGCCATAACTACACTATTTCTTTTGTAGTGGATCGTCTCTAATCAAGGCAGGACCATGATTTTCTCACCCCATTTTTAGCTTCCCCCTCGCCACTTTTTTTTTTTTTTCAATTTCTATTATATTTCTCTCTTTACACCCTCTTTTTTTTTTGTGTGTGTGTGTGTGTGTGTTGCTGATAAGGTGGAAACTAATTTCCATTATTTATGAGATACACAATAGAAACTAGTTTTTATTGTGTATCTCTGTTGAGTATTTTTGCAAAAAAAATACAAAAGAAAGTAGAGTATGAGAAGATAAAATAAGGAAGTTGTTGTTTTCACTCCCACTCTTTACTTGTATATTTCTTTTTTCTTTTTCTTTTTCTTTTTCTTTTTCCCCAAAATTACCCTTGTAAACAGACACTTCCCCTAATCTCTTTCTCGTTTCTATTGTTCAGGAAAAGATATGCTCCCCTTATCTACAAATTTCTAATTGCATCACAACCCCAATGCTCATTCATCTAAAACAATTGATATCAGATTTCAAGCTTTTGCAATAGATCATACAAACACAAGATAACATGTACTCAATTGGTGTTTTATCCTTTCAAAAGAAAAGTTTCTTTGTTAGGGAGTTTTATTTCGTTAATTTTTTTTTTATCGATGTTGGTTCTTAGCTTGGGGGGTGGGGTGGGTGTGTTTTTCTGCAATGTTTTTATTTTCAGTCGTGGTGGGAATTATGATATGAACTATCCAACATATTTGTATTCTTCAGCTCAATAACTTATTCACATCTTGTGATAAGTTATTTTCATCAATAAAATTCATTTGCTTTTAATAAAATAAACAACAATTTAACAAGTTGAATTGGATCCATTTACTGTATTAGATGCCCTAATAGCAGGGGGAGTAATGGAGTGAACGTGTAATTAAGGTTTGTGGAAGTGTATCAATACAAGGATAATTTAGGGCTTATAAAATGGGCTTATAAAATAAAATGAATGGAGTTGAATCTAATACCTCCTTCTCTGTATCATACACCTCTCTTCCACGTAAAATTATGATAATACCCTTAATGAAACCCCAATCCTAACTTGTCCCTCCCTCCCTCCCTTAGAATCCAATCACCTCCCTCCCCCTACGGTGCAACACCTCCCTCCCCCTAATCGGCACGTACGTTCCCCTGCTTCGTCGCCTTCCTCCTTTATCTTGATCGGTAAGTTCTTACTTCCTCCTTTTTTTTCGTTTTTAGTAGGTGTGGGTTTTGGTTCGTTATTGTGGATGGTGGTGGGGTGGGTTCTTACCAGGCTTTTGGAACAAGCATTCTAGAAAAGCCTTCCACAATGGCTATTCCGAAATGTCTATTCTTAAAGGCTATGCAAGGCTTTTTTTAAATAAAAAATTTAAAACTTTTCAAGTCCCTTTAATTTCATTTAAAATTATTAGTCATAATTATTTTGTGGATTCAACTTTTTTTTGTTTACGTCTATAATCATCCATTAACTAAGAAATATATTAATCCATTGTACATTTTGTTTTAGAATTTGTATAATCACCCTTTGTTCTTCATCAATATTATAATATTCAATCATGATTGACTAAAAAATATATTCATACATTGCAAATTTTATTTTAGAATTTGTATGATCACCCTTTGTTCTTCATCAATTATATATCTTTTAAGTTAACATGGGAAGAATAAGGTGGAACTTCATACTTCTTTATGAAATCAACTAGTATTTGGGATTGTAGATTGGATCAATTTCCACCACTAATACTCAATGAAACCCCACAGAACCAGTTATGGGTAGTTGTTGTGATTACAAATTCAATTTATTTGGTTTGACATTGCAAATGTATTTCCTACTTGGTATGTGTAATGTATTTTATTGATATTTGATAACAATGACAAACACATTGTATAAGTACTTGGAAAAATGTTATAATTTGATTTTCATTTGAAGAATTGTTCAGAATATTTGGAAGTGCCTGAGAGAATTCACCTCAGCCTGTATGAATTTATATTCATATTTGCAACGCTTTTAACCTATCTAATTGTAAAATCTAATTATTAAAATTTAATGTTCTGATGGCACATACAAAAAGAGTCAGTTTTGATGGTGATGATGACAATGACAAACACAATATACCAATAATGTATGAACAGAGGCGACGTGTAGAAACTCAACAGGTGGACCCTTTGGAGCAACCTATGCAAGTGGAGTCTGTCGAGCATGTTGACCAAGTCCAGACTATTTAGGAAGTGGAGCGTGTTAAGCATGTGCAGCCTACGGATCAGCAAAAGCCAAAAGCAAATGTTGGATTTCAAGGAATCCTTAAGGAGATGTCACTGCTGACTTCATATATTGATCATGTGGCCTGGGAAGTATGGGTGGCATGGTAAACGACTGTAAACAACTATGTTTTTTTTAATATTTAAAATTGATTCAACCATTGAAATTTTTTTTGTTTTGGGACTTATTTAGTAATTGTATATGTTGTTGTAGGACCGTGGTGAGCTTAAATTAGTATCACATGAGAGAAATTTGCAATCACAGACTGCGCTACATGAGCAGATGCACGATGTGGTCAAAGGGTCTGGTTTATTCTTGTTGACTACATGCAAATATTAGACAAGGGACAAGGGACTCTTGTCTGGTTTTGCAAGGAGATGGAACACAGAGACAAACACCTTTCATCTTCTCGTGGGAGAGATGACGATAACATGATGATGTGGCATCCTTACTTGACATTCTCATTACTGACACTTTTTTACAATTATGCACATATGGATAAGGAAGCAACAATTCTCGTGCTTGTGGAGCTACTTGGAGTTGAATATAAGGATGCCTTTGATGAGACAAGAAAACAAGAGGGGGACAAGTCCGTTTAAGCTGGTTGCAGGGTGTATATAAGGAAAGGTGTGAAGATGAGAGATGGGATGAGGCAACAATAGCCTATTTGTTTCATCTAGTTGGTTGCACCTTATTTGCTAATAAAAGTGCAACCTATGTAGAGGTAAATTTTGTAGATTTTTTTCGTGACCTCAAAGGATGTTCTAGGTATTTATGAGTGGCAGCTGCCTTGACATATCTTATGAGCATCTTACTAGTGCTAGTTTTGCTGGCACAAAGAAGATTGGTGGCTATGCCACTCTTCTTTAGGTAATTAGGTGTCTAGTAAATTGTTTGTTATATTATTAACATTGTCATTGATGAACTTCTTGGTCACACGAGGATTGATCTATGAGCATTTTGTAACTTAGTGCTAGAAACAATGTCTTGGGATATGAAGAGACATCTCCATGCATCAGCCGATGGTCAAATAAGTCATCTTTACCAGTAATCCACTACAGGAAATTAATTGATGAGCTGACAATCAAGGGAGTTACGTGGAATTCATATGAGATGCACAGAACTCATCATCCATTTAAGAATATATCCTTATTCTTTGGATATATTCGCTTGGGCCCAGATTTGCACCTTCAATTGCCAGAAAGGGTGTTGTGCCAATATGGGTATTGCCAGAATATTCCCCGACACCCTTCTGTGTTCATTGATGAAACTCCCACCCTACAACAAGTTGACGATAGGTGGTTGCACTCGTAAAATCATTTGATCTAGCCCCCAATGGATGTAGTTCAACCAGGAGATTGTGATGTTGGTTACTATGCATGGTTCTAGAAAGTCTCACATCCTTTTGTCCAACCAATATATTTTGCTCCACCCCCTAATGCAACTATGGATCAGGCCTATTTTGCAGTTCAGTCACATCCTGCAATTTAGGCACATCCTATTGTTGTACGTGTAAATGAATTTACTTGCATAATGTGTATATTGTTCTTACATTTATGTACTTTTTTGTTGTATCTATGATAGGAAACATGTCGCAGGATTGGTCAACTAATCATAGTTTGGTTACCTAAGGCACTGATGCATATTGTGTGACTAAAGAGGCATTAACATTAGCGCGTAGAGTAACTAAAAATGGTCCTATGAACACCAGTAGGGCATAGGGTGGCACCAGAGGCAGTCGTGGCAGAGGAGGACATTGATAGTTGTTGGATTGTATTAATGCCCAGATTGTCTGTTTACTTGTTCACTTTATGTCTATGTTGAGGTTGACTGATCAATTGTGGTAATTGACTTATTATATTTATCATTACTGGATGTATCAACTTATAGTCTTTATCTTTAGTGAATGTACAAATTGAAAAATTATTCATATGTAATTTATTTAGTGAATGTATGATCTGTAAAATCTACCTACATAACATAATTAAAAACATAGTCATATTGTGAAAGTTTACTTTATAATATGTTATGACTCTTAGCATAACAAATGGTTTACCTGAACAAAATGATTCCCATTAACGTGACCTATGCATATGATACGATGCACAGAAGTATCTTTTTGAGGTTGAGTTTTGAGGGGAAAGACTAATATTTTGCTTCAGCAACAACAAAACAAGTACTACATTGTACCGACTTATAATAACATACCTCATGTCGAGTACAATCATCCATTTATCCACACCAACCTGTTTAAATAAAAAAAAACATTGAAATCATATGGTGTGAAAGATAAATTAAAAATCAATCATCTTTACGTAATAAAACACTAACCATTAAGACATGATCAACAAGTAAAGATTGTTTTATCTAATAGAAACAATCATATCCTCCAAAGATATTTGCTTACTTGTCATGTCTTTGTCCCAACTCTTTATGCAAAATCGTTACGGACCAGAGGCCAAAAATCTTCACCCGTACCAAGTAAAGTTACAATTGCCTGATACCCACAATGTTTGAAATGTACAGATGAAGGTTTTCATGGAATTGATCCAACATGGGAATCTTTCTTTTGTGTTCTGATTGTTGGGATGAGGTACCAGGTGACTTCCATGAAGATGAACTATCATGTTGCAAATGTAATGCATCCACATGCTCAAAGAAGTAAGGATGATGCTTCGTTGACTGTTCAAATTTACTTGTACGACCTTTATGTCAACCTTTGGTTTTGACCTAATCAACAGGTGGACACATAGAAGTTATATCAAGGAATGAAATTTCATGAAGTTTATTTTTTATAGTAATCATGCCAGCTATGTCAACCTTTTTCAAACTTTTTGTTATAGCATTAAACTCTTATTGCACAAAGAAATCATCAGTTAAACCAATGGACCTCATGTCATTGAAACTTAGCCTGGTCCAGTACAAATGAACTGCTTGAAGTTGTATGCTACGGTAAGAAACACAAGTTTCTCCGTTTGATTTTGAATCTGAGGGGTTTCATGAATAGTGACCCGTTTGTGCTGGGGCTAGAATTAGCCCAGGTCCTGTTGAGAGATGTGTTCAGAGCGATAACTAGATGAAGGATTAGCTTTCAGTTTCTGTTTTTGATAACTTTGGATTTTGAGCTCTGTGGCTTGTATGTGGCTTTGTGACAAGGTCACTTGTGATTCTCAAGCCAAGCCAGAGTTTGTTTATGTTGGTTTTGAGCCTGAGAGGCTAGTGGAATGGCGTCTGGGCTGAGGCTTAAACCGTTCCAATGATGATTGATGGCTATAAGGCTGATGAACTTAGGCCATGCTTGTATATTTTGAGTCTGGGATGACTCAGATGGCTTGTATGTAGCCTGTGAGACCTTGAGAGGTCTGAGAGCAGCCTAGTGTAGGCTTAGTGGATTGAACCCTAGGATAGGGGAATTCTGAGATGATATGCACTGTGAATGTTATGCCTGAGGGCTTATTTGATATGATATTTGCATATGCCTTGATTAGGGCCTGAGATTGAGACTGTTGGTGGCAGGAGCCACAGACCTGGGAAGGAACTGCTGACTGAGACCTTACCAGGTAAGTTCAGTGTTTCTGGGGGATGAATTCCCATTTTGGTTGCACACCACACTCCTGGGGAGTGTTGGTCATGATTCATGATGCATGCATTGGCTGTGGCATTGTTTGTATTGAGATTATATGCATCTGCATTGGATATGTATGTTATGATTGAGATATATCTGTTGGCCAATAGATAAATACCGGCGTTGAGGAGCTCTGCCGTGTATTCTGGGCGTTGAGGAGCTCCGCCCGTGGCATTGAGGAGCTCTGCCACATCATGACAGGTACTGACGTTGAGGAGCTCCGTCTGGGTGTTGAGGAGCTCCGCCAGGCATTGAGGAGCTCTGTCACCTGTCATGTGCTGAGATTATGATGTTGATTTGATATGATGAGGCCAGAGTGCCAGGCCAGTGGGCCATGTATGATATGTTTTCCTGTATATGTGTTGTGAATCTGTGGGCCAGGGTGGGAATGATTTTCCATGGACCCTGAGCTTATTGAGATATGTTATCTCACCCCGTGTGGAGCTTACATGATTTCAGGTGATATTTCTGGAAGAGAAGAGCAGTCTCAGGGCAGGAGGCCCAGTTGAGACTAGACTGCTTGACTTAGGAGCAGCATGGAGAGCTTGAAGGCTCTATTTTGATCTTGTATCTGATGTATAGTTCTGTATACCCCTGCTAAGGGTTGATATTCTTTTGTAGCACCATAGTGTGGTGTGAAACTGAGATGTATATATGTACAGAACTATCTGAGTATATGAGATGTGACATCTCCTTGAGTACAAATGTTGTACACTTGATTATCTGCCTGTATGTTTAAATTATCTGTCTTTATGATGGTTGATATAAGAAACTGGATCAGCAGGGGCATGATGTATGAATTGTGTGTGTGTTATCTGATGAATTTGTTATTCCATACATAATGTATCAAGAAAACGATTATGTGCTTCCGCTGAGTTATTTAATCATGTTTTATACGCTAATCTGATATTATTAATGATAACACGTCGGAGGCCTACGGGGTGTTACATTTAATGGTATCAGAGCGGTTTCTTGATTAGAACATTATGTATAGAATGTATTTTGGTGCTTGTCTGTGGTTGTATGACATGAGCATTGCATGGGGGTACATTAACTGTGGGCCTGATCAACTCACTGTGTGATGTACATGTGTAGTGCTATGGTGAGACCCAGAGGCACCAGTGGGGCTACCAGTGCCCAGACTGATCCAGTTGCGGCTGCCTTAGCCGCTATGCAGCAAGAGTTAGCTGTAAATAGACAGATTCAGGCAGATATGCAGCAAGAGATAGCTGCTGGTAGACAGGCTCAGGGAGAGATGCAGCGAGAGATGGCTGCCACCCGAGAAGTGAACGGGGCCTTGATGAAGGCCAACCAGAAGTTGCTTGATGAGGTGAAACACCTCAGGAGGGATGATAGAGCATCCTCCACACCCCCTACCCATGATGCTGAGGGTAGCCGACAGCAGGCTGGTGGGAGCCACCTGCGAGGGGACCAGATGTCCCAGGTAGAGGCAGAGAGTGACACTGCAGCTAGAGGGAAGATGTTGATCACCTTCTGGAAGCATGACCCTCCAGTGTTCTCAGGGAGCTATGATCCTGTTGCTGCAGCAAGGTGGTTGCAGGCCCTTGAGAAGATTTTTGAGGTTATGGAGTGCCCCGACCATCAGAGGTTTCTATATGCGACCTATATGCTTCAGGGGGACGCTCATGAGTGGTAGAAGACGGAAAGTTGATTACCTGGCAGTTGTTCAAGTCCTGCTTCCTTGACAAATACTTTCCTAGAGACGCCCGGGAGCAGAAGCAGGCCGAGTTTGATAGTCTCGTCCAGAGGAACAGGACGGTGGACGAGTACTTGGCCCAGTTTCATGAATTGGCCAAGTATGCACACTTCAGGCGGCCTTTGCCTGAAGCAGACATTTTAGCAGCTAAGTTCCTGAGGGGACTTAGGGACGACATCCAGGTGTTGGTGGTCGGCAGTGGGTCACGTGATATGGATACCCTGGTGAGACAGAGCCGCCAGGTGGAGGGTATCCTGCAGAGGCAGAGAGGCAAGTAGCCTACTCCCTCAGTCAGACCAGAGGGGAGAAGACCCAGTGGTTCAGGCCCGCCCAGCAAGGGTAAGGGCAAGGAGTTGAGAGTCTCTGCGCCACCAGACAGATTCAAGAGGAGATCTGGGCAGAGTAGTTTGGATCGGAGGAGACCACCTCCGAAGTGTCCAGCGTGTGGACGTGAGCACTGGGGATTATGTTCCTCAGGCCAGATGGTGTGTTTCAGATGTGGCAAGCCAGGCCACATATCTAGAGAGTGCCC
>PYAF01003963.1:538104-554257 GCA_007407185.1 Glycine tomentella
TCGCAAGGCAATCAGAGAGGGAGCTCAGGGCTATATCTTCTTGGGAGTTACAGAAGATAAGCCAGGTGTCGACCTGTCTCGGATACCGGTGGTGAATGAGTTTGTAGATGTTTTTCCTGAGGAGATAACTCAACTACCACCAGAGAGGGAGATAGAGTTCTCCATTGATTTGGTTCCTGGTGTAGGACCAATTTCTGTGACACCTTACCGCATGGCTCCTCTGGAGTTGAGGGAGCTGAAGGTGCAGTTGGAGGATCTGCTGTCCAAGCAGTTTATCAGACCGAGTGTCTCACCGTGGGGAGCATCGGTGATCTTCGTGAAGAAGAAGGACGGCAGCATGAGATTGTGTGTGGATTACAGGCAGTTGAACAAGGTTACTGTGAAGAACAAGTATCCACTGCCTCGTATAGATGACCTGTTGGATCAGCTGAGGGGAGCCAGAATGTTCTCCAAGATAGACCTGAGATCCGGATATCATCAGATCCGAATAAGGCCAGCTGACATACCTAAGACGGCCTTCCGGTCTAGGTATGGTCACTTTGAGTATCAGGTCATTCCTTTCGGTCTAACGAATGCCCCAGCTGTGTTCATGGATTATATGGATAGGGTATTCAGACCTTTCCTAGATCAGTTTGTGATGGTCTTCATTGATGACATTCTGATCTACTCCAGGACGGAGACAGAGCATGCCGAGTATCTCAGGACAGTCCTTCAGATCTTGAGGGACAAGCAGTTGTATGCTAAGCTGGCCAAGTGTGAGTTCTGGTTGTCTGAGGTGAAGTTCCTTGGCCATGTGATCTCAGCAGCTGGTGTATCTGTGGATCCCAGCAAGATAGAGGCAGTGATGTCCTGGGAGAGGCCCAAGGACGTGTCTGAGATCAGGAGCTTCCTGGGATTGGCTGGCTATTACCGGAGGTTTATTCAGGGGTTTTCCCAGTTGATGCTACCTCTGACTCGATTCACACGGAAGGGGGGTTCCATTTGTGTGGACCCATGAGTGCGAGCAGTGTTTTCAGGAGCTGAAGGAGCGGTTGACCACAGCTCCAGTGTTGACTCTTCCTAACCCTGAGGGAATCTTTAAGGTGTTTTGTGATGCATCCAAGAGGGGACTTGGATGTGTGTTGATGCAGGATCAGAAGGTTGTTGCTTATGCTTCCAAGCAACTGAAGCCTCATGAAGAGTCATATCCTACTCATGACCTAGAATTAGCAGCTGTGGTATTTGCTCTGAAGATATGGTGGCACTATTTGTATGGTGCCAAGTTGATAGTGTTCAGTGACCACAAGAGTCTCAGATACCTCTTTGATCAGAAAGAGCTGAACATGAGACAAAGGCGTTGGATGGAGTTCCTGAAGGACTATGATTTTGAGCTGAGATTCCATCCAGGTAAGGCTAATGTGGTTGCTGATGCCTTGAGCAGAAAGAATGTGGTTGCTGCATGTTTGATGATTTCTGATTGCAAGCTGATTGAGCAATTCAGAGATATGCACTTAACAGTGGCAGAAGGTGCACGTGGTCTTGAGTTGAGCAGGACCAAGGTAGATAATGAGCTGATCAGGAGGATCCGAGAAGCTCAGTAGCAGAATGAGGATATGAGGGCCATGACTGGCCAACCAGATGTTTCTTGGGAAGATAACGACTTGGTGAAATACCAAGGTCGTATTGTGGTGCCTAAGGGCGAGCTGAGAGATGTCATCCTAGCTGAGGCACATCAGGGCCAGTTCAGCATTCATCCAGGAGCCACCAAGATGTATCATGATCTGAAGAAGAGTTTTTGGTGGCCAAGGATGAAGAGAGACATAGCTGAACATGTGACCAAGTGTTTGGTGTGTCAGAAGGTCAAGATTGAGCATCAGAGACCGTCTGGTCTACTTCAGCCTTTGGAGATCCCTGAGTGGAAATGGGACAACATTTCCATGGACTTTATGGTTGGGTTACCGAGGACTCAGAGTGGATGTGACTCCATCTGGGTGGTAGTGGACAGGCTGACTAAGTCTGCTCATTTCTTGCCTGTGAGATCTGACTACACAACAGAGAAGTTGGCCCAGTTATATGTCAGGGAGATTGTGAGGCTGCATGGAGTTCCTGACAATATCATCAATGATAGAGATCCGAAGTTCACCTCAAGGTTCTGGGGTGCACTTCAGGATGCTTTTGGTACCCAGCTTAGACTCAGCACAGCTTATCATCCTCGGACAGATGGTCAGATTGAGAGGACCATCCAGACTCTAGAGGATATGCTGAGAGCTTGTGCCTTGGAGCAGGGTACTAGTTGGGACAGGTACCTGCCTCTAGTGGAGTTCTCTTACAACAGCAGTTTTCATGCCAGCTTGGGCATGGCGCCATATGAAGCTTTGTATGGCAGAAGATGTAGGACTGGACAGAGGTAGGAGAGAAGCAGCTCCTTGAACCAGAGATGGTTCAAGAAACCTCTGAGCAGATCAAGATGATTAGAGATAAGTTGATAAAGGCTCAGAGTCGACAAAAGAACTATTATGATCAGAAGCACAGACCCTTGCAGTTTGAGGAGGGTGACCACGTGTTTCTGAGGTTGTCTCCAGTGACAGGCGTAGGACGAGCCTTAGGGGTGAGGAAGCTGAGTCCTAGGTTCATTGGTCCATATCAGATTCTGGAGAGGATAGGACCAGTGGCATACAGGCTGGCTTTGCCTCCCCAGTTGTCAGGACTTCATGATGTATTCCACGTGTCTCAGCTGAGGAAGTATGTGGCAGATCCCTCACACGTGGTTAAGCCTAACACAGTCCAGATCAGAGACAATCTGACGAGTCCTACACGACCCTTGAGGATTCTAGATCGGACAGAGAAGAAGATCCGCAGCAAGACCATTCCCATAGTGAAAGTACAATGGGAAAGCAGGACGCCTAAGGAAGCAACTTGGGAGCGAGAGCAGGAGCTGCTACAGAGATATCCCGAGTTAGCTAACAGGTATGTTTCCAAATTTTGCGGACAAAATTCTTAAAAGGGGGGGAAGAAACAGTGGCGACTCTAAAGGCCTCAGGACAGCTTCCTCGAGCTTCTGTGTCCTTTATACGCCGTGGGTCTTCGTCAATCTCAAGCTCTCCGAGCTTTTCCTCTAAGAAATTGCTTCTCACTCAGAAAGGGGTTTCAAGAGTGGAAAATCGAAGGATTCAAGCTTCCATAAGTTTCTCTCACACTCAAAGGTCGAAAGGAAGTGTTTAGACTCTCAAATAGGGTCCTAAAAAGCTCGGAAACTCCTCTAATGGAGGTTTGGACGAAGGAGGAAGAAGAAGGGAAGAAAAATGCCCTGCTTTTCGAGCTTCTGGGCCTTTTATAGGCCCAAACACGATTCCCACGCCCCAAGCGTGGGTTAGCAGACAAAATTTCATTTCTGGGCTGCTTCCCACGCCCCAGGCGTGGCCTCCACGCCCCAAGCGTGAACCTCCCACGCCCCAAGCGTGGGACTCCAGAAAAAATTGGTTTTCTGAGCTGCTTCCCACGCCCCAGGCGTGGACCTCCACGCCCCAAGCGTGGAACCTCAGAAAACCCATAAATCAGCCTTAAACCTTAGGGTTATTATAGCTACCTAAAGCATACCTAGCTAGTTCACAAGGATAGGGCAACCCATACGCAAATCATACAATGCATCCACAACAAGACGTGTCTACACCAACAAATTGCATTCTGTGAACCTCATATGCAATATGATTCAATGCATACCTTCAAACAAATCCACGCAGTCTCTTATACAATTGTACATTAAAAATGTGACCAACAACGTGAGTGCTATGTTCAAATGAGGCTTTAATTTCACTATGTTGCATAATGATCATGATGTTCATTGCATCCCAACATTTACACAAGTCTCCCATGCTAGTTTGGAGCAACCACTTCAACGCCTAATCGGCTGACTCAACCTTACCAAACAAGTTTGAGACAAACATTACACCAGAATGAACATTGTATACAAATACTAGTTTAATAGACCATGGGTTATAAGTTAATTACATGTTGGTTGTTATCTTACCCAAGTGCATGACTTTATTTGTCCATGCCTTTACAAATCTTTTCTTGTGTAGGATCAACCAAGTTTCTTTGACATAGGCAACAAACTCACACCAAGGTGCACAAACAACTTCAAACTTTGTCAGATGATCTTCATAGGCACACTCTGTAGGACTATCCATAACAGAAATCCACACCTCCATCACTTGATCCCATGCCTCTTTGGAAGTTACATGTTGTTTGCACTTTGCTTTGACATTCTTATCAATATGAAATTGGCACAACAAATTATGTGAATCAGGAAACACAATCTTTACTACATTTATCAAAGCTAGATCTCTGTCTGTGACAATCACTTTTGGCAATTCATCATGTCTGTGAAAAAGGTCTTTGAACCTTTCAAGTGCCCACACAAAGTTTTTTCATGTTCAACTTCCATATAAGCAAAAGCAGTAGAAAATGTCAGCCCAGTACAAGTAAGACCAATAATCTCAAGCAAAGGTAGCCTATACATATTGGTTTTGTACATAATATCCATGAAGAACACTATGTTAAATGGATTCAACAACTTTACCACATCAAGATATTTCCAAAATATGTCACGCACAACTTCTTCATCATTCGTTACATGCCAATAATATACATACCACGCTCTAACAAATACATTAAATGTTGCATTTCTGTTCTAGGGCCTCTGAGAGATCTCTGATATGTAGTTCTGGAAGTATACACTTGTCCGATTGGTGGTGATATTTTTGTCATTGTGTTCTTTCAATGTCAAAAGAATATTTTTAGGCTTCACCATACTCTTTGTCATATCAGTAAGCCTTGTCTTCTCATCACAAGTTAGTTGGCCAACATATGGATGGCCGACCAATGTCTCAACAACATCATCATTATGATACCCACACAGAACCCTAAGTACTCATCCTTCACCAGTCTTGGTATATTTTTTATATTGTCTATATTTGTCACCCATTTCACAACCCAAGACGACAAATGTCTTCCTTCCAGGTTGTTTTCCTATGTCTGACCTCCAAATCACAACAACAAAACCCAACTCAAATGCAACCTCCCGACCCATTTCAATAATTCATCTCAAGTATCAAAAATCTACATAAACAACATACAACATTTTTTTTGTCAAAGTTCACCTTCCAAGTATTAAATACATCAACAATTAAATAAACTACCTATTAATTATAATGATGATATTATTACCTTCATACTTGTAAAAAATTTGATACAATCTTCATTTTTAACGATATCATCCATATCCATGCCAACTTCATCAGACATATTGTTGAAGTAATCATCCTCCACACAAACTAAAACTATAAAATAAAAAATTACTAAAACTATGAAATAACAAAATCAAATTTGCTTTCGGAATGATCATTCTATGACAAAAAAATGCTTTTGGAATAGAGTTTCCATAAGCACAAAAAGATGTTCTAGAAAGGCCTTTTTGAAAGCAAAAAGTACATTCTAGAACAAGCTTTTTGGAACAGATAAGCTTCCAAAAAAAGTGTTCCAGAACAGGCTTTTCTAGAAAGTTCATTCCATAAACAAATGTCAGGAATGATATTCCAGAAAGGGTGTTCTGAAAAAGCAATATTGGGCTTACAAAAAGCCCACTTTGCAAGAAGCACCTGCACTCTAGAACAGGCTCTCTGGAAAGGATTTTTGGCTTCAGAAAGGTGTTCTGGAAAGGCCTATCTGTAAGAAAACTATTCCAGAGCAGGCTTTCTAGAAATGTGTTACTTCTGGAATAAGTGTCTCATAAAGCTTTTTCTGGAAAGGTCATTTCGGAAACCAAAAAGCAAGGGAGGTGCAGTGTGCTAGCATGGAGAGTTGGAGGAGGAGAGCATTGAAACCTCTGTCATCGTTGGAAGAACACTTCAGTTGGAACCTCTGGTGAGTTGGAACCTTTGGCATTAGAAAGCGGGTGTGTTGCAGGAAGAGAAGAAGGAATGGAAGGGTCTACAGGAGGAAGAAGGGGAAGAAAAAGAAGAAGATACAAGGGGTAGGGGTAGGGGTAGGTTGGGTTTTTTAAAAAATGGGAGGTGCAAGATGCGATTAGGGAGTAGAATATAAGTGCTAGTGGAAGTGCTCTTTTGGGCTAAGCCCACGTGAGGTAGCCCATATTGATAACTCTTAAGCGATCCAATTGGCCCGTTGCCTTCTTCTTCAGCCGTTCAATCACACTGTTACTCCTTCAGCTTCACCATACTTCTGAGTTCAACTTCGAACCCACCCACCAATCATTTGTTGCTCAAGTTTCCAAATTGAAGGCAAAAGACGAACCCTGCTCAAATTCAAACACTACTGTTGAGGTCTATCTTCTTTTCATTTGAAAAAGAATCACATTTATATTTCATTTTCCCCCTATTTATCACAATCCAGTTTCATTGTTGTTAAGCTTAATCAGTTTTTGTTTTTTGGTATCTAACTGATTTTTCAATTCTAGATAGTAATTCTTTGTGTGTTTGCATCAGAAGAAGTTATTTATATTAAGCTGAAGTGTTTTAAGCATATTGAGAGAGAGAGAGAGAGAGAGAGTAGTTTCAGATTAGCTAGTGTTTTCTGTTCAAAGTTCCATGAGCATAAGATGGCCAAGAGTGTTGACACCAACCTACCTCTCTCAGATCATAAAAACCCCAAAGAATCCATTAAAGGCTCTTAACCTTTTCAATGAAGCCAAATCCAGATACCCCAATTACTTCCACAATGGTCCTGTTTATGCCACCATGATCAGCATCCTTGGAACATCAGGGAGACTCTCTGAGATGAGGGATGTGATTGAGCAGATGAGAGAGGATTCATGTGAATGCAAAGATTCTGTTTTTGTGTCTGTTATCAAGACGTATGCGAATGCCGGGCTGGTGGATGAAGCAATCTCTCTGTATAAGAGTATTCCTCAGTTTAATTGTGTGAATTGGACAGAATCCTTCAACACCATGTTGCAGATAATGGTGAAGGAGAACCGGCTCGAAATGGCACACCGGCTTTTTGTTGAGAGCTCTTGTGGTTGGGAAGTGAGGTCTCGGGTTCGAGCATTGAACTTGCTTATGTATGCTCTTTGTCAAAAGAATCGCTCCGATTTAGCTCTGCAATTATTCCAAGAGATGGATTATCAGAGTTGCTACCCTAATAGGGACAGTTATGCAATTTTGATGAAGGGATTATGCCAAGACAGGAGGTTGCATGAGGCCACCCATTTGTTGTATTCGATGTTTTGGAGGATCTCACAGAAAGGAAATGGTGAGGATATTGTCATCTATAGAACTCTTTTGGATGCTTTAGGTGATGCTGAAAAATTTGAAGAAGCTGAGGAAATTCTGGGTAAAATTTTGAGGAAAGGACTGAAAGCTCCGAAGCGATGCTATAGCCGACTTGATCTTGGCCAGAATTCGGATGGTATAGATATAGAAAGCGCTAAACGCATGATTCATGAAGCTTTGATCAAGGGCTCAGTTCCTAGTCTGGCTAGTTATAATGCCATGGCTGTTGATCTGTACAGTGAGGGTAAGATAGATGAAGCTGATAAGGTCATCATTGAAATGCAAGACAGAGGCTTTAAACCAACACATACTATCTTTGAAGCAAAAGTAGCTGCATTGTGCAAGGTTAATAAAGTGGATGAAGCAATCAAGGTAATTGAGGAGGACATGGTGAAAGTCAATTGTCTACCAACTGCTAAAGTTTACAATGTTCTCTTGAAAAACCTATGCAATGTTGGAAATTCGACAGCCGTACTCAAGAGCTTGAACAAGACGTCTAGCAAGGTTGGTTGCACAGGCGACAGAGATACTTACGACATTTTGCTGAAAATGCTTTGCGGTGAGAGAAGGTATCTTGAGGCAAGCCAACTCCTGGAGAAAATGTCAATTAAGTCATACTGGCCTTGTACCAAAAGTTACAATTTACTCATTAAGGGTCTTTGCTCCTTAGGTAGGCAATATGAAGCGATTATCTGGTTGGAGGACATGATAAGCCAGGGGAAGCTTCCTGAAATTTCTGTCTGGAATTCATTGGCATCTTTATTTTGTAACTCAGAAAAGATAAAAGTGTCCTCTGAGACATTTAGTCGCCTAAGAAGTTTGTGATTACTAGAATCCTGTACTACCATTTTATTTTTTAATTTAGATGCTTCTTTTTAATAGCTTCAAATACACCATAGAGTGTTGATTCTGACTTGGCTTTCATAACTTGTTCAGCTACCAAGCCTGCATTCACTTTTGTGGCCCCAAATCCCTGCAAGACCTGGAGTATAGTAAGTTTCTTTATAGTTTGACATTGTTTTTCTTCAGGGCATTGATTTGGTGAATAAGACTCTACTAATATCTTTTTTTGGTTATTTTTGTACTTTGCCTTTCTGTTGATAATGCTGCTATAACTATAGCTGCAACATAAGATATTTTCTGTAAACATGGATTGATTCCACCAAAACTGTATAATTAATTCTTCATTTTTGGGTCATCTAATATATAAAGATTTAACACCCCTTATCATGAAATACTATTGGGATGTATAGTTTTTTAAAACTTCCCAAGGTTTTTTTATGTCCTATTTTATTATCAGAAATAAAAAAACAAAATTCATGATTCTTTACCAGCATAGCTTCACTTACCCTTCGCTATAGTACTGTTTTTATATGAATTCTTCACCTCCTTTGCTCTCTAGCTTGGGGAGTTCACACAGCTCCTATTACTTGATATGTTGCTTCTGCTGTCGTTTTTTTTTATTAATGTTTTATTCTATGGATTTCACTACGTTTTTGTTTTTTATTTTCTTCGTTTTCTTGTTTGATTGCTGCTGTAATCTTGGTTCAATCTTGTTCTAATCAGATAATTTGTGTAATGGTGTTAGAGGAAATGTAGAACATGACATAGTCAACTTTCACATGCATTATCATGGCTTATGCAAATTTGCAATCAAGGGATGTCGTTTACTTGCTGGCTATGACACACCATTTGCTTGATAGAGAAAATATTGTGTTAATTTACTATTGTTTTGCAGTCAAGGGATGCACTATTCATATTTCATACATTGTGTGTATATATAGAGAGATGAAAGAAAAATAATGAATAAATGGTATAAAGTGAATAATACTAATTACATTTTGTTTGAAAAATTCAAAAATAAATATTTTTTATTATTCATGAAATATTGTAAAATTTTACTTTAATCTGTGCTCCACAAATGTGTTCATATAATAATTCATAAAAAAAAAATTTTTAAACTATTTGCGTAATTCAGCTGTAATGTTGTTTATCTCATAATTTTTGGATAAGAAAGATAAAACTGTATTTCCTCAACACATTCTCTACCTAAACCGATGGACCACGACTATCTTATTTGTAGTTTAATTTTTCTAGTCTTTTCTTTTCTCATTGTTCCAATTCCAAAGAACAAATACTACTAATAGTATAGACATCTTTTAATAGATTAATTAATATACACTGTAGACATTTTTACATAAATATTTAACAAGATTTAATTATTTTACTATGTTATTTTATTCATTGCTATGATATGGTGATATATAAAATAATTTTCCATTATATATTCAAATAAAAATATCATACACTGATAGTGTATGTAAATTAAATTTATCTTTTAATGTATCATACAATTTTTCAAATGCTTTCTTAAACTTAAGTAATCAAGGGGGTTTACTCAGTTCCTAAGCAAGATGTGTAAATTATTATAAATCTCTTATTTTTGTTTCCTACAAATAAATAAAACAACGAAATAAACTAATGGATCTAAAGACTAAAATAATAGTCATTTATTTTTAATTTTTTTTAAAGCCACCATAATTAGGGCCTGACTCCCTAATAAGACCTTGAGGTATCTTTATAAACTTTGGTCATCTAAGCCATCTATGAAACTAATTCTTCATTTAATAGTCACACTTAAAATTTCTTATTCCTATCCAAAGATGTATTATGTGAGATTTTCAATTACTAACTTTTAACAACAAAAAAGTATGACTTTTTAAAAAAAGTAATTGAAAATCTCATGGGATGTAAGGACAAAAAGCTATTTAGTCAGAATTAGTCTCACTTTCTACCAACAAGTTGTTGATTCAATTGATATTGAGTTTAGTTCCCTTAAATAAAGTCTTGGATTTGAAATTTGTGAATGAAAAAACTGTGATTTAGAAGAGAGTTTCTTTTAGTCACATTTTTCAACAAAAATTAATTATCAATAAAAGTTGATGGATATTCAACACCAATATATATATATATATATATATATATATATATATTGAATAGCATATGTGGGAGAATGAAGATATAATACTCTAATATTATCGAACATAACAGAATGTCAATCATATGCTTTTTTTTTTTTTTTTGTACAAAAGCAAAGTTAACTAATATCATTAGTAATGAATGAAGAGATATAAAATGGATAGTATGATAGAACAGACGAGCATGACATATAGCTAGAGCATGGACTATTACATCTGTCTGTCTAAAAAAAAAAAAAAAAAAAAATTCAACTGAGAAGTTTGGTAATTGGATAAAAAGGTCTCTACAGTCCTGAATGAAGACCCCAACTTAGACCTACAACAGCTGCCTTGCTTTACTTTATCAATCATATGCCGGTCTTGCAATCCAATAGTGTGTTTGGATTTCACTTTCAATTCAATCCTTCCTCTCAGACTTGAAATGTGTGCAAATGAATGTTCAATAAAAATCCAAACACGCTACAACTCAATAACAACATGAGTTAAGTCTAACTCATATATCCAATGAATGGCTTGGAGGAGCTCTATAGTGTCTTCCTCTTCAACAAAGACATTGTTTCAGCTACACTGTCCTAGTTAGAACAGGGTGACAAACAAGATTATTGTTGTTTGAGCTACTAATAAAGACTCACTCACAAAGATTATTGTACGTGTCTAAACTATAAATATATGGCATTACAACTATTCAATTAGTCCTGAACTTCAGAAGATCTTTCTGAAGACAAATTACTCATCAAGTGGAAATTTAGCAATTAAGAAAGAATCATTTTCTGCTTTTTTTTCACACACTAGTCCTTCAAGATTTTTCCTCAAAAGCATGAACTGTTTTTCCTCTTTATCGATGGGAGCCCACATTAGGTTCAAACAACTATAGATCTATTTGGATAAGCTTTTTTAGAAGCATTTCTAAAAGAAAAAAATAAAATAAAAAATATGAAATAAAATTTTTCATAAGTAAAAATAAGTTTTCCATCAACTAATTTTTAAAAACTCACCAATAAAACTTTTCTAAAAGATGAGATGATATTTACAAATTAGTTAATGGAAATTTTATTTTAACTTATGTAGAAATTCATTTTATTTTTTTTCTTTTAACTTTTTTCTTCTAAAAGTGTTTTTAGAAAAAACTTACACCCAAACAGACTCAATATTAACACTGGCAGCTGGTATATAGGATTAATTGTGATAAATTCGATTAAATATTTTTTTGGTTTATTTCCTTGGTTTAAAAACTCTTAAGCTCAATTAACTCACATTTACGTCCACCATTTACAATGATTTGATATGATATATACATCTCTTAAATGCAATCTTGTCGCCATTGCAAACGCAACGAACTTTATACCGAACAATAATTAAGATTGGTACACCACAATCGTAAACTATATAGGCCATAAATTTCTTCGATCCCTTTTTTTCTTTTGCATGCATACATTCTTACAACTCAAGTTGCAATATATTTAAAATTTCAACGAACATTAAGTATTGGTTCCGTTGTGATATGATGCAACTCGTTGTCAGCTGCCACATATTTAAAGGACAGATGGACCCGAAGTCTAGTAGCTCTACCCCCCACCTTCTTCAGTTCTTCTAATTAAACAACAGATTACACACAAACTCTATTTGAATTTAATTAGAATTTACTTACCATATAAATTTTAGTGACATAAATTATACACAACATTTTATAAAATATCACAAAAATAAATTATTAATATTTATTCATATATCATATATGACGATATTTTTAAATGTTATAAAAAGATTAATAACATTTTTACATGTTGAGTAAAATACTATTGTTAAAAGTTACACTTGTAATAGTGCTGCATCAACATTAGTAATTTAAAGGGAGAGAGAGGAGTCAGGAGTAGTATCAAGATATGCATTATAGAACATATGAAAAAAAGAAAAATTAAAAAATCTAAATTCTTTTGCAACATCATCTTACTTCTTTTTCATAGTAATTATTAAATATTTAAATGTGTTTCATTTTTTTTATAGACTACAATCTTTTTCTTGAGAAGGCAATTATAGTCAAGCTAAGTAAAATATTATACTTTTTCTTTCAAGCATTTGATATAGTTGTATATTCAAAACTTGAAGTTATGACTACTAGTTAAATTAGAATAATTGTGCACCAAATAACATGCATGTTTAGTAATAATGTGTTTTGAATTTTTAAAACATTAAATATATTTGTTTTATTTAATACATTTCTTATTTGTGGAAAAATATAACATTACTCAATTTTTTATAAAAAAATTCTTGCATATATGCATGGCCGGTTTTCAACCTCTGTCCAGTAGCAGCCCTCACCCAAGTTGTGCAACTTGTTTTCTTGTACCAGTGTCCACAGATATCGATTATATAAACTATTTAACTCCACCCAATTCCAATTGCACATATCAAACTCACCACTTACCTAATTCGAATCTTGATTGATCACCAACACTTTAATAAAATAGGGTTGATTGATAGTTTTTTGATCGAGTAATTTTAAATTTTGAGCTATTATTCTCCTCATTATTTAGTTTTCAATAATAATAATAATAATAATACAAAGGCGAGTCAGGAACATCAGTGAAGAAATTTAAAATGAAAAGCTTTTATTGAAAAGCGTCATTTTACTATGATTTTAATGTATTTTCAATGTGAACTCTAATAAAAAAATATTTTAAATTATTTAACCAGTATCTCAATAATATTGGTTAACAAGAACCTAATGATGATGATAATGTTTAAATTTATAGCCTGCTGCAAAGAATGCTACTAGTATTATTCTATTGCAATATGTGCACAGCTCTCCATTGCCTAACATTGTACAAGTTAATAGTAATATATGTTTTCGGGTTTTGTCTTCTTTGGAAGTTAGAAACTTGGTCCTATACAAATTATTGATGAGCCCACACCATACAACAATACTTCTTATTATCGCAATAATAATTTATTATCACTATTGTATTTTTTTTTTCAGAAAATAAAATAAAGAAAACAAAGTTGTCTTATAACGGGCTTCTCTGGCTTTTTGACTTATTATCTTTGGCTTCTGCTCTACCATATATACTCATCCAAGCAAATATGTTGTCCTATTTAAATCCTCTCGATTATAATAACAGGTCGAAAAGATTCCCACGTTTTAAAATGATAGGCAGCATGAACATTTTTTCAGCAATAAAATATAATTTGGATGTTTATCAATTAAAGAAGCATCGTGATGGTTCTGAAATTAAGTGTTGTTTTAGGTCATTTTAGTTTATGTGATGAGACGTCTCATCACATAAGTATATATATATATATATATATATTGCAAACCTAAGTAGATGATAATCAAGGCATTGCAAGTAATAATTAAATTCGGTTAAATTTAAATATTATTTTCAATAATCGAAAGGTTATATATTGATAATTAATTTAACACAATTTTAAAGGGAACTAAAAATAATTTATAATTGATTGATTTAAAAAAAATTACATTTAATAGTTGAAAGATAGCAAAAAAAAATTAAGCTTTCTATTTCAAAATGCAAGAACATAAAGAAATTAGCTTAATGCAATTAGAAAAATGTTAGATTAAGGTTCATTTTATAATTTAGGTGTTTAATTCAATTTGATTTCTCAATTTGTTTACTGTATTTTCTAATTTATTTAAAACTTAATTAATTAATTTTTTATCAATCAAATATTTATCCCTAATTAACAATCATAATCTTGTAGGTGAAATTAAATAAGTATAAGCATTAAGATTTGAAATCTCTAATCGTATTAACATCTAATGGGAACTATTAACAACCTCAGTCGTCCATAAAAACAAAAATGTATTAAAAACAACCATTAATTATATTATCATAATTTATATGTAACGAGTAACGATCACCCTTTTAATCGGTTAGCCACATGTATTCATCCCTATATTAATCATATACCATATTTATCCTTCTTTTTTCTAAGAGATATTTATCCTGATTTTAACTTCTAAAAAAAATAAATGATAGAATAATTAATTGAGAAATTAATTATAACTTATAATGAAGATATGTGATAAACAACTAAAAAATATAATCCTTAAAAAAAACTGGAAAAACTTAGAAACCACCAAATACTTCGCAGGATTCAGGTTCTGCGTGTTATGTAAGTAAACTACCAAAATTGTTTTCACCTCTTTGCCAAATTTATTATACTTTCATTTTTTTAAAAAAATAATGTTTATTGTGCTTTCATAGTGTTTGACAGTTTTTAAGTTTTTTTATTTAAAAAAATATTATATTTCTTACTTGTTTATCACGTACCATCATTGCAGTGAATCAAAACATATCATCATTACATGTTAAACAAATTTCTTAATTCATATTCTATATAGTTTTTTTTTTTTTGAGAAGTTAAAAGTTAGGATAATAAATATGGTATATGATTAATATATATGTTATGTGTAATTTGAAAAAAATTAGGGAATAAGAGTGCAATTTGTTATAAAATTAATGGTCTTTCTAGTTACTCTTGAAATTAAGAGTAGTATTAC
The DNA here is from genome assembly GCA_007407185.1 of Glycine tomentella. NCBI lineage: Eukaryota > Viridiplantae > Streptophyta > Magnoliopsida > Fabales > Fabaceae > Glycine > Glycine tomentella. The sequence continues at coordinate 552,870 of PYAF01003963.1, forward strand.
GTGTAACTTGGAAAAAAAAAAAAAAGCTTAGGGAATGAAAATGTAATTTGCCCTAAAATTAATGGTATTTCTAGTTAGTCCTAAAATTAGCAGGTGAGGATTCAGGTTCTGCATGTTTTGATTTTAAGTAAGCTACCAAAAATTCCCCCCTTTGGCAAATTTATTATACTTCCGTCTCCTTAAAAAAATAATTATGTTCACTGTGCTTTGATAGTTTTTGGCGGTTTTAATTTCTTTTTTTCAATATATATATATATATATATATATATATATATATATATATAACTTATTACTTGTTTATCACATATCATCATTACAAGTTAAACTGATTTCTTAATTACTTATTCTATCATTTAATATTTTTTAAGAAGTTAAAAGCTAGGACAATAAATTTGGAATATTATTAATATAGGTGTTGTGTGCAATTTAAAAAAATTCAGGAGAAAATGCGAGTATAATTTTCTTTAAATTTAATGGTAATTTTAGTTACTCTTGAAATTAAGCGTGTTGTTACCTGTATTTTGAAAAAAAAAATACGAGTATAATTTGATCTAAAACTAATGATATTTCTAGTTACTCTTGAAATTAGCCGGGAAAGATTCAGGTTCTGAATGTTTTAAGTAAATTATATACAAAAATTGGTTCTCTAGTTTGACAAATTTATTATACTTTCATCTTATTAAAAAAAATTAATGTTTTATTGTTGTGTTTGGCGGTTTCTAAGTTTTTTGTTTGTTTCCCTACAAAAAAAAGTTTTTTGTTGCTGAAAATATTATATTTCTTAGTTGTTGATCACATATCATGATTACAGGTTAAACGAATTTCTTAACTACTAATACTATCATTTAATATTTTTAAGAAATTAAATGCTAGGATAATAAATATGGTATATGATTAATGATTAATATAAGGTTGAATATGTAACATCCTAAATAATTTTACTTACTTAATTAATTTCCTTAAAATTATTTTATTCTTTATTTTATTTTATTTACTCCTTTGTATTAAAATAAATTTAGAAACAAAAGAAATTAATAGAAACCAGAAACATACATATTTCAGTACAACATACTTTTTATATTTCATACTATTTACATACTCATTCTTATAGTACTGCCACACTCTTATTTATTTACAAAAGATCCTAATCTCTTATTTAAACCTATTCTTCATTGCTATCCTCTTCACCGAGCACGATGATGAGATCTGTGGCCGGATTCGGATACACAGGAGCAAGATGAAGGAAGGGATCATAGGGATTAAATGCTTCACTAAAGACCGAAACAGGAAAATGGGCACCAAAGTAGATATGAGCTCGTAGAACTGGCTGCATGGTTACTACATAGCAGTGCATGGCTTCATCCAGATACCATGCAATATCCAAAGCG
>PYAF01003963.1:554357-579166 GCA_007407185.1 Glycine tomentella
GTTAGATTTTAAGGGAATTAGTTAAATTATAACCGGTTAGGATTTAGTTTAGTTATTATGTAACTAAGTTTTGGAAGATTTTTATCTATTTAATCATTGCAAATATTCCCTTAATTAATGCAGGTGGTATACGTGGATGCTACTGAAGGCTAAATTTTAGATTAAGTGTTCTTCTAAGGACACATGGTCATCTAAGAAAATTTTTTAATAATTTTTGGACTTAGCTAAAATTTTCACGTGACTGAAATTGGATAATAATTTTATCCTTAGTTTAATTTATTTTATTTATAATTTAGATTATAAGTATCTTTTTATTATTATTATAATTAAGATCATAAATATATATATATATATATATATTTAGACACCTATTTATTTATTTGAGGATTTTACAGAATACACGTGTTTAGCCGATTAAAAAGGTGTTTGTTACAAATATATTATGATAATATAATTAACTTATTATTTTATCAGTTAATATATTTTATTTCAGCATAAAAAAGTTAATATATTTTAGAGTAAATTACAGTAACACTTTTTGAAATTTCGTGCAATTACATAAATATTTTATGTTTTTTTAATTATTGTTTTTCTTTCCTTGCATAGAATGTTAGTGTAAGGTTTGAAGAGATGTTGAAAGAATATCAGTGTAATATTTTTAAACATATGAGAAGGTGCTAATGTAATATTTTAAAACTTAAAGGAGTGTTAATGTAGAAAATTAAATAAAAAAGAATCAAATTTGATAAAAGTTCAAGAGATATTAATATAATTTATTCTATATTTTTATTTAGTTAATGTATTTTAGTTTTCATGGACTTCTAATGTTTAAAATTAATGGCAGTTTGTAATTACCCTTGAAATTAGTAGGGGAGGATTCAGGTTCTGCATGCTTTGATTTTAAGTAACCTACCAAAATTGTTTCTCTCATTTGGCATGTTTATTATACTTTCATCTTCCTAAAAAAATAATATTTATTGTGTTTTCATATTGTTTTTCGTAGTTTTTAAGTTCTTTTTTTAAAAAATGTATATTATATTTCTTAGTTGTCTATCACATATCATCATTATTACAAGTTAAACCAGAATCTTAATACTTATTATATCATTTAATATTTTTGTAAGAAGTTAAAAGCTAGGATAAATATGATATATATAATTAATATATATAGGGATGAATATAATACATGTGGCTAACTGATTAAATGAGTGGTTGTTACAAATAAATTATGATAATATAATTAATTATAGTTAATATGTTTATTTAGTTAATGTATTTTAATTTTTATGAACTGCTGAGGTTTAAAATTAATAGTAATTTGTAGTTACCCTTGAAATGAGTAGGGGATTCAGATTATGCATCTTTTGATTTTAAATAACCTATCAAAATTGTTTCCCTCCTTTGGGAAGTTTATTTGGTAGTGGTTATTCTAAAAGAATTTTCCTACTAATTTTAATTTTAAGAGTAATAAAAAATATCATTAATTTTAAAGCAAATTATACTCACATATTCTTAGTTTTATTAAATTACACCTAATACTACTTCTTTTTAGAAGCTCTTTTATTTTAAAAATATTACATTAACATATTTTTATATGTTACACTAATATTTTCTTAATGTTTAAAATATTATACTAACACTCTTATATATTACACCAGTACTTCTTATAAAAGAGATTATTGTGATAATTTAAAAAGTAAAGATGTTTATATAATTTTATAAAAATTGAAAGATTAATTAATATAATTTACTCTTAATTTTAAACCTCAAGAGTCCATAAAAAAACTAAAATTCTTTAAAGGGTAAAAAAATCCCAAAATTCATATCCTGAGACCTGAAGTAACTAGTAACTACCATTAATCTTAAAACAAAGGAATCAATAAAAGCTAAAATTCTTTAAAAAGAAAAAAAAAATCTCAAAATTCATACCTAGACTTTTTGTTTATTAATAATTCATACCTAGACTATTGAATTCAAAATCATATGTTAAAATTTTAAAATTGAAAATAAAAGTGTGGAAGATAGAACTGTGAAAGGCGTGCTACATTTTATCACATGCAAAATAAGAAAAGTAAACAAAACTCAGCTCTGGAAGTATATGCATATCCAATGCATTTTTATCACGAATAACGATTCAAAAAGTGGGTCCCACTCCCATATCCACCCTCTTTCCTTCTTCAAAAGCCACCTTCACATTCACTTTCCACTCACTTATATAAAAAAACCCTCACACCATTCACACCTCAATTTACGTTTCCTTTTCAGTTTTCTTTTTTTCACTTCGTCCGCCCTCAACCACCGTGATGGCCCTCGTCCGCCACCGCCGCCACCCCAACCTCCGCCTCCCCCTCCCGGAGCCCTCCGAGCGCCGCCCCCGATTCCCCCTCCCCCTCCCTCCCACCACCACCTCCAAACCCGCCTCCGGCGACGCCATCGCCGCCGCCGACCTCGAGAAGCTCGCCGTCCTTGGCCACGGAAACGGTGGCACCGTCTACAAGGTCCGCCACAAGGCCACCTCCGCCACCTACGCGCTCAAGATCATCCACTCCGACGCTGACGCCACCATGCGCCGCCGCGCCCTCTCGGAAACCTCCATCCTCCGCCGCGTCACTGACTGCCCCCACGTTGTCCGCTTCCACGGCTCCTTCGAGAAGCCCTCTGGCGACGTGGCGATCCTCATGGAGTACATGGACGGCGGCACCCTCGAGACCGCCCTCGCGGCCGGCGGCACGTTCTCGGAAGAGCGACTCGCCAAGGTGGCGCGTGACGTCCTCGAGGGGCTCGCGTACCTCCACGCGCGCAACATCGCTCACCGCGACATAAAGCCCGCGAACATCCTAGTAAACTCCGAAGGGGGTGTTAAGATTGCAGACTTCGGAGTCAGCAAACTCATGTGCCGCTCGCTCGAAGCGTGTAACTCTTATGTTGGCACGTGCGCGTACATGAGTCCCGACCGGTTCGACCCGGAAGCGTATGGCGGGAACTATAACGGTTTTGCTGCGGATATTTGGAGTTTGGGATTGACCCTATTTGAACTCTATGTGGGTCACTTCCCATTTCTTCAAGCGGGTCAGAGACCGGACTGGGCTACCCTTATGTGTGCAATTTGCTTCGGCGAGCCGCCGAGCCTCCCCGAGACCGCGTCGCCGGAGTTTCGCGATTTCGTCGAGTGCTGCCTCAAGAAGGAGTCCGGGGAGAGGTGGACGGCGGCTCAGCTCTTGACCCACCCGTTTGTGTGCAATGACCCGGAGACATGTTAAGTGGGTTGACCCGGTTTTTTTTTGTTATGACTTGGATCTTGGAATAACCTTTTTGAGTTGGTGTATATTCCCCCGGATTCAAACCTTTTCAGTTTTAGGAGAATCATTCCCTTTGTAAATTATGTTCGGCAATGATAAAAGGGAATTTAGAATTCTGAATTATCTACGGCTCTTTTGTTTTCAATTCTTAACTGAGTCTAGGAGAATCATTCCCTTTGTACGTAAATTATGCTCACCAATGATAAAAGGAATTTAGAATTCTGAATTATCTATTGCTCTTTTATTTTCAATTTTAAACTGAGTCTAATTTCTAGTGTTTTACACCATTAACCAAGGTTTTTGTTGTTTTTGAAACATTTAACTCGAATATACTTGTTTCTTGTGAAGGATATTCTTGATGTTAAATATCAAAGAAATTTATCAGAAATCATAATATATATATATAATTTTAAAAATAATTCTTATAAATATCAATTAATTTACCACAATACTAATTCTAATAAGACATCAGTCATTTTATAATGTTAGTATATATATTATATTTAAAAAGATTGTGTTTGATATTTTAATTTTTACCGGTAACTAATTAAGTCATAAGTATTGTATTGAAGCGTGAAATTGAGAATGGGATGGGGTGATTTGTTTGATCAATATTGGGTGGGTAAGAATGATTTGGATTGATAATGAAATCAATGGGCAATGGGTTAGCTGGAATGAATGGAGTGGGACTCAGAAGGTGAAAACCATGAGGTAGGTGAGTGGAAGGTGGAAGCTTGGAAGGAATGCAGGAACGTGGAACAATCCTTTGTTTTGCACTTTAATTACATTGTTATGAGTTGTCAAAGTTGATGAGCAAGCACTTGAGCACTAGCTTCTCTCATCATGGCTGTCGTCATTTTATTTGGAAGTTTTTGTGTGCACCACTTCACGTGTTGTGTGCTTAACATTGTCCTGTCTGATAAAGAAGAAAACGTGGAGAAAAATAAAAGAGAAAGCCACATGTTTGGACAAAATAATAATATTTTTAAAAAAAATTATAGCAGAAAAAATAGATAAAATGTAACCATGTAAACTGTAGTGTAAAGTGATATGTTTTATTATTGTTTACATTCTTAAAGTACGGTCACACTCACAAGAACGAGAAAAAATGTTGAAAAGAAAGGAGATATATTTCGATAAAGAACAAACAATGATAGTAATGATTTAAAATCTCATTAGAAAATAGAGAGAAGATAACATTGAGAGGTAGAGAATATAACGAGAATATATCTGTGTAAAATGATATTTTAGTTATTTGGTAGTAAGGAAATTTAGAGTGTTTTACTCCAAAATATAAAAAAAAAAAATTACACAAAAATATAAGAGTTAGTTGTATTTTTAGTTCCTATTTTTTTTTTTTACTTTTCATTTTTACTCTTAAAAAAATTGATTAATCTTAATTGATGATAATATTTTTAGTCTCTTCCTTAAGTCGGGTTGTTAATTGATGTTGTAGCGACTTTAATTAATGAATGCCACGTGTTATTTTTTTGTGACACTTATATTTCAGAGATTAAAACTGTCAGTAGATGCTTGATTGACAAACATGAACCCAACAATTAGTCTACGAGTGGTTTCTCTCACATGCCTTTCATCGAACACCGAAGCTCTCATGCTTATCCATCACACGCCTTTCACCGAACACCAAATCTCTTGCGAAACCTGGCTTGTGTTGTGCCGATTAGCTTATTCTTCTTCTTCACGTGCTACTGAAAGCTCGTTAGCACCGTAGATCAAATACCGATCTAGAAAACAATATCAAATTTGAAACTCCAAACCAAACTCAAACCCAAAATCAATTTCTCTTTCTCTTATTGGTGGCGACGTAGATTTAGATCCCGAATCCAACCTCAAAAATGAATTGAAACTCCAGATCTAGATGAAGCGGTCGTTGTCACGGAGCATAGCGGTGGCTGGCGAATAGTTCGCGTCGCGGAACAGTGTGTTGTGCAGGTTTGGGGAAATCAGTGGCAGCAGAGCAGAGATGCTGGTTTGGGTTTGGGAAAATCATCAAATCTAACTCCACCCTCACCTCCTCCTGATCCGAATCATCATTGTCACCCTCGTTCTTCTCATCACTACAGGGTCTGGCGAGTCTCGGTATCTTTCGAGCAAGGCCGACGACGCGGCCAAATCGTGAGAGAATCGCTGGCGAGAGTGATATATGCTAGCTTGAATACATTCACGATCAAATAACAAGCTCAGAACATTCAGGTGACTGATTTTTGGTCCAATTGATTGAACCAACCGGTGGTTTTTGGAGCATGGTATCATTGTAAATGATGTGTGTTATTTTAATGTCGGTGTGGTTTTGGTGGCTTGTTGGTTCTAAGGTGATGATTGGTATGGCAATAGCGATCTGGTTTGGGGGTTTATGAGAGCATCTTTATGTTAGATTCTAGTCTTTAATGTTAGATTCTATTGATATCTTAGCTTATTTTTCAGTGAACCACATAATGTGTTATTATTGAAGATCTCTTAAAATATATAATATTTTTTTTTAATAATAGATTTTAAATTAAGATCTTAGATAATTTTTAATGAATTTTATATGAATTTTATTTTTAATTTTGATTAAATTAAATTAAATTAATTAAATAATAAATTTTAATTAATAAAGTATAAAAAAATATATTAATATTAAGAAATAATAAAATTTAAATAATTTTTATTTATAACTAAATGTTAAATAAGTGAAAAATACATAATATTGATGATAAAAAATGCAAGACATTAATTTTAATAGTAATAAATTTTTTCATTTTTTTTGTTTTTTTAACTCCTCACCCTCCTTCCCTCCCTTCCACACTCCCTTTTCTTTTATTTCTCCTTACCTTAATGGTCACTCATTCTTTTTTCTTTTTTTTTTTTCTCCCTCTAGAATCTTTTCCTTTCCTTTTTTTTTTTTCATTTCCCCTTTTCCACTTCCCCCCACTCACGTTCCCCACTCACCCCCTCCCCACTCTTTTCTTTTTTCTTTTTCTTCCCCACCCCCACCCACCCACACTCATGGACCCTCTCCCATTATTTTTTCTTTCTTCTTCTTCTCCCCCCTTTTTCCTTTTTTCTTCCCCTTCCTTCTCCCCCCCACCTTTTATTTCTTTTTTCCTTCCTCCGCTACCTCCCCACTCCCTTTTTTTTCCCTCTTCTTCCCTCTCCCTCTCACGGTGCCTCTGCAATCCAAGCCTCCCCCTCGTCCGAGTTCTCCTCTGCTTCCCTCAGGTATATTCTATTCCTTTTCTTTTTTTGCGTTTCTCTTTTGCACTTGGTTGGGTTGTGGGTTGTTGCTCCCCTCCCATTTTGTGGTCTGTTACAACATAAAAATGTATTTTTTTTTAACTTTGTGCAGATCTTTAAGGTTCTTCTGGAGGAACCAGAACTCCACGTGGAGATCTTCATCCTCCCTTTAGTGGTAGATCTAAGGCAGGAGAGATCTTCAACTCAAGATCCCTCCCCAAGATCCAACATTAAACGTGCTCTGAGAGCATTGAAAAACCATGCTTCGATATAATTTTATAAAAAATTAAGACAACTAAAATCCATCATTATTTTTTTTGAGTCAATTCGTGATTATGTTTAATTAATTATAGTAATTAATTTTAATAATGACATGTTTATTGTCATTATATTAAAATTAATTATTTTAAAATGTTAATTAATTATTTTAAAATGTTATTGATATTAATATCAAACTAAGGAAGGACTATTTTAGATAACATTGCAAACTTAAAGAACCAAAACAAAAATTTTATAAAAATTAATAAAAAAAAGATTGAGACAGTTAAAATCCATCATTATCTTTTTAGCCAATTCGTAGTTATGTTTAGTTAATTATAGTAATTAATTTTAATAATGACATTTTTTGTTATTATATTAAAATAAATTATTTTAAAACGCTAACTATATTAATATCAAATTAACGGAAGGATTATTTTGGATAATATTGCAAACTTAAAGAATCAAAACAAAAACAATTAAGCATAAATTACCAAAGAAAAATTACTAAATACATAATTGACTAAAATAATATTTTAGGCTTTAAAAAATGATTTGCAGTCATCAATATTTTTGTGACCACAATTGTGTCTATATTCACAACATTTTTTTCTCAGTATTTTTCTCAATATTAAGGATCCGATGAAATCACAAGTACAATTTAAAACTTTGTAGTTAATACATTATAATTTATTTTTACTGAAAAACATATATTAATAAAATATAATGTTATTTAAAAATAAATTGATTTAGGATCACATATAGTGAATAAAAGTAATTTATTTTCATGAAAAAATATCCATTAAAGAGAAACATTAATTGAAAAAATAATATAGGGAATAAGATTTTACTATCTTTATTTTTATAATTCAATAATAAAACCAAGTTAGTTAGGTAGTTAATTTTTTATATAGAAAAATGTATTTGTTCTGCTCGTGATGAATAGAGATGCTAGTTGAGATAGCTGGGTAATTGATATATGATCAAGCTTTCTCTCTATGAAGGTATTTATGGAAGCGAAATGACTCAGATGAGAAGATCACAATGCATAAGCAAGAATATCACAATTGTCGCAGGGTGTGTGCATTGTGTGAAGAAGATAGAGAGGGTAAGAGTTGTGTGTACCTTGCTCTCTGGAAGTGCTTGTATTTATAACCACTAACCTGGGAGTTAGTTGGGAGAGATTTCTCCACGATCTCGTCCGAGATTCTTGGAAAGTTGGTGCTCCTTCGTTCACTACCTAGGACGGTTATGGCCACGTTCTCTGTGCTGGAGTTGTTCAACGGAGTGGATTGACTAAGTCTCATTGGGCCTCACCTGATTTGGCCTAACCCAAATATCCGTAACAGATGCCCCCCAGCCCAGTTGTCAAGTATTCTGGACGGTCGGGGTGTATTGTTTGATAGACCACATGTCCCATACGATTGTTAATGGCTCCGTTCTCGGATCCTGACTAGCTGAGGTGCTTCGAGATGAATTATGAGCATTTCCTTCTAAACCCGGGCTTGGTGTTGTGCCGACACCGTGGTATAGCTGTTGTCGGGTTCTTCAGCTGTGCCTTTCCTCACATAGCCGACCTACTTTTTGACTTCTAACCTTTTTGGAAAACGAAATGTTTTCATTATTGTTTAGGCATGGAAGCGACACGTCTCCCGTTCATTTAATGTTTTGTCATTTCTTTGCACGCTTTAATCATGAGTGTTTCGCATTGTTCTCCATTTTGCCCCCACTTTCTTGTAAATTGGACGCTTTTATCCCTTCGCGACTGGTCACATTTGTCAGTTACCTGCTCCAGGCGTTTCGTATTTTGGCGGTTATCTTTTCTTTTGGTTTTATAGGTCTTCTTTCTCTCTTTTGTCCTCATTTGCTCTTGGTAACTTGCTTCATACTTTCCGCTCCTTTGCTATCTTTCGATTTTGGCATTCACTTTCGCTCTGCGTCTTTGGTGCTCAAATTTTCCCCAGATTTCTCCCGTTCCAGGTACCTTCCATTCTCTTCTATGCATTCATTTTGAAACTTTCGTGCTTCTGTTTTTCCATTATAGTTACTTTGGTTGCGATTTATTTTGGCCCCCACGCATTTGCTTTGTTCTAATTTGTTCCTGGGTTTTCTCCCTCCTTCATCTTTGATTTGTTTTGGCTTTCATACATTTTTCCTGTCTTAATCTATTCCTGGATTTCGTTTCTCCTTCGTCTTTGATTTGTTTTGGCTTTCCCCTTTGTTTGCCTTGCGTGTTGGATCCCATTTTGGCCTCTTAAAATGGGATTTACTCCTGAAGAGGAAGCGCATATACGCAGAACTGTCCCCCCTGGTTCTGCATTTTGGTTCTTTGGCCTCCCTCTACCAGAAGAGGAGAAATCAAAAAGGCTACTGCGTGGCCCTTCTAGGGGTTCTAAAACCTCAAAGAAGCCTCAAACTAAACTTCCTTCGTCGCGCAAGGTTCTTACAGGTCCTGATTTTAGGTCTGGGGTCTTTCTGAAATTTCTTCAAGTTCCCCTCTAAATTCACCCATTATCATATCTCCTGCTACATTAGAACCGAGCCCATTAGAACCCTCGTTCAAAACCCGATTTGAACCGTGCTCGAAATGTCTGGATAAGTTCTTGTTCCTGACGGGCTCTGGGTTCGACCAACAAGCCGACGAGACCCTCGACATGTGTCGGCATAATTCGGTTCCTGTTCCCCAGCCCGTGCCTATAAGAACTGGGGCCAACCCCTGACTTAGAAGTTGGGACTGTGGTGCTGACCTTGCGCACCGCTGCCCCGACATCAGCTAACACTTCATCAAATTTTGACTCTCGCGCTGTTGTCATTTCTCCAGGTATTTTTTTACTGATTGTTGCTTTTTATTTTGTCGTAGTTAATTATGGATTCCCCATCAGTGGAGATAGTAGAGGAATCACAGTCAGCTAGAGCTCAGTCTAACTGTCCTTCTCCTTCTTTAATTTCTAAGTTTCCTTAGGTCACTTATGAGGTACTTAACACCTCCTCCATTTTGGGTCTGGGGAGCATTTCCGTGCTCTCCATCAGGAATCCAGAGGGGTTTTCTATTCGCCCCCCGACCCCTATGAGCCCATCTGCTCGTTTGCCGAGAAGGGTGAACGTAGTTTCTTCTTTTTCTACAAAGATGTAGTCACCCATTTAGGTGTCCGTTTTCCGCTATCGGATTTTGAAATGCGGCTTTTGAAGCATTTGTGTTTGGCTCCTTCGCAGCTCCACCCCAATAGTTGGGCTTTTATAAAATCATTTGAAGATTTGTGTGTAAACCTGGGAGTCCCTTGTACTGTGCTCGTGTTCTTTTATTATTTTAATGTGCATACCGGCCGAACTGGTCGAGAACCCCCGAATAGGAAGGGATGGACATCCATTAGGAGTCATTCCAACCGTAAGCTTTTCCTGGTATACGCGGAGTCATTCAAAAATTTTAAGAATAATTATTTTAAGGTTGTTGCCGAACCCGACCAACAACCTTTCTTTCTTCTAGGTCCGGAATCTCCCGAAGTAAAGTGGAGATTCCCCTTTTACTGGACCCGTGCCCACCATGAATTTCCTCCAGCCTCTTATCAAGTTGAGGAAACAAGTCTATCCAATGCGGATGCCTCCTCAGTAATCTGGATCAATGCATACAGAGAGGCTCTGGGTCCGCCTCGCACTGTGTCCCTCTCTCGCCAACGTTAGCCCGGGCTCCTTTTTGTGATATTGTTGAGCTTGACAACTTATTTGTCGTCACTAGTTTGATTATGTCTTCCTTCTTTTTGCAGCTGCCGACATGGAGGATCACTCTGACGATCTGGTGCCCCGTTCTCGAAAGGCGCCCGACTCTTCGATGCCGGCTCCTGGTCAGGGTAAGTCGACCACTGCAGGCCGACCTCCTCGCTTCCTCTCCAAAATGGTAGGTGGGGGCAAGGCCAAGAAGAGGAAGGTTTCAGAACCTGCCCGGAAGGCTCTTGTCGAAGCGGCTCCGGTTGATCCCGAGCCAACTCTCTCAATTCCCTCCCCGACTCCTATTATTTCCCCCACTCCCAGTGCAGTAGCCACTGGCGCGCCTGCAGTTGATGCTCATTCGGCCCCGACCTCTGAAGTTTCTCTGCTAGAGCCCGGGTGCCTGTGGGAGCGGGGGGTCGATGGTCTATTCCCCTTCGTCAAAGCTCCTAAGTACCTGTCGGATTCGACCCCCTTTTCTGATGACGACCTCCGCGAACTCGACCAAATGCAGCTTCATGCCTTCAGATGTGCCTCTCTTGTTCAGTATAACACCCCGTATGCATCCGGTGTATTAACCATTACTTAATCAGATTTGCACAGTAATTATTAATTAAAAACCCCGCAGAAGCGATTACAAAACCTTATTTCTTGATTCATTATGTATGGTACGTATATCAATTAAATAAATAAAGTCCAACACACTATAGCCAGCCTCATCGATCCAAAATAACATAAATAACGACATATGCATCAACAAATATCTCTACAGATATATCAGGAGAAAACCACAGGTATATACATATATACATCATCAAGACGCTCACTGTGTCTATACAAAAGAACTCACAGATCACATCCTCTGAGAGGGCATACAAGACCAGTAGTGTTTATACATCATAAACATAAACATAACATCACATATGTACATACACATCTTTCTTGAACTAGGGGTACAAAAATACATCAACATAACAAATGAGCCACCATGCTCTCAAAATGCTGTCAAGCAGCTACATAGGAACTGTCTCTACTGGGGCCTCCCGCCCTGAGACCTATCATCTCTTCCAGATGAATCACATGCAAAAACATAATCCCCACACAGGGTGAGATACACATCTCAGTAAGCTCAGGGCTCTTGGGGGCTTCTCCTCCCCCTGGCTCACTTCCATAATACACAGCATCAAAGGCATCACAATCACTAGACCTCCCGGCCCTCACAACAATACATAGCCATCATCTAGCTCTAATGTATATTCGCGGTATTACGCCCACCACAAGATGCATCATCATCAGCATCTGGGACTCTCAGTCCCCAATGTGAGATCGGAACTCACACCTGTGTCATCCCATCGGGAGCTACCCCTTTACACATGGATGCACGTATATGGCACCTCCGAGAATAGGCTTCAACCGCGATGGGACCATCTATCTCTTGGTCTTAAGGGATCCTCATCACCCTTTACGTGAGCAAACCAAACTAGGAGGTGCGCTCTACTCCTAGGGAGGTCCATATCTATCTAACTGGCCAGAAGATCTATTCAACAGGTAACCGTACATACAAAGCATAGAAGCATGCATACATATCATCATGAGAAACTGTAACAACCAATTCAATGCACATGCATCATGAATGCAACCATCACTCCCTCGGTGTATGGTGGAACACAAACAGTGGAAAACATTCCCCAAGAGCAAAGAACTTACCTGGCAAAGCCGTGCTCTGCAGTTCAACCCCAGAACGGTGGTCTATGCCACTGACACCCTCAGTGTCACGCCCTATACAAGGCATACAAGCACAATCAATCACCAATCCAACCATACAAGGCATAAGCACATAATAACGGTCCTTAGCCGTTACAATGAAAGGAACATCATTCCTTTCCATAAGACCTCTCAGTTATCTATCTTAAGGTTATCAGAACTAACCAATTCACTAGACAATTCACAGACCCTCAGTGATCTATCTCAGCCTAACCAAGACACTAGAGTCTCCCAAAGATTCGGTATAAGCCAAAACAAAGCTCAAAGCTCTATACAGGCCAACACTCAATGATTAACAACGTGGCTTAAACAGTTGTTTCTACACAAAATCATCGTTCATATAGCCTCTCAAGCACATAAAGAGCAAGTACCAAGGCTCATGCATGTTCTACAATCATCAATTAACCAACATACTACCTACACATGCATTTCTCAGAGCCAAAAACTAAAGTCCATGAAACCAACATTTCAAAGCTAATCCTTCATCACAACAACCCCCTAAACATAATTTTCTAAAAGACCCAAGCCTAATTCCATCTCTAGCTCAAAAGGGTCACTATTCATCCTAAGAAAAAAATCACAAATCAAATGGTAAAACTCGAGTTTCTTACCTCAAAAATAACAAGGAAGGCTAGAGGACCACTTCCCCGAACTTGGGTGTCCGAGAATCGCCTCCTTTACCCACTGAACTCGAGTTTTGTGAAGTCCTCTAGAGAATGTGATCTCTCCGTTTGAAGGTTTTTAGGGAAAAATGATGAAGGATTCTAGCTCATAGGGGGATTCCCTAAAAGTTTCATGTTTGAAGGGAAGTGTTTTGGTCAAAGGATGAAGGTTTATGGAGCTTGGTACCTCCAACAATGGTGGGCACGGCCAGAGGAAGAAGAAAGCAAGGATTTTGGCCAGAAAACGCAAAATGACCCTTTTATAGTGGCCCTATCAAAGGTCCCCCACTGATCGCGCCACCTCTGGCGCTGACCGCGCCAAGCCCCACGTACCTCTGGCTCCAACTCCCACGCAAGTAGCGCCAGATGCTAAAACCAGGACATAGGTTCGAACTCCCCACGCTAATTGCGTGGCTCTTGACGCTACTAGCACCACCAGTTCGAGTCCAGGGGTCATATTTATCATCCTAGCACTAACTGTGTGGCTTTCCACGCTATACGCGCCATCTTCCCGTGGGTTTAGCGCTAACCGCGCCACAACCACAGAGGAATGGCCCTTTAGACACTATTGGCGCTGCTCGCGCCACTATGGCGCTACTAGCGCCATCCTCCCGAATGCCTGGCGTTATCCGCGCCAGACTCTTGGGTCATTATATTCAAAGCTTGGTTACTCTGAAGTCAAGTTAAGACAAAGGAGGAGTTCGCTGCATCCCAAGCCGAGTACCGGGAAACTTTGGCCGTCGTCGCTGAAGAGCTTCGTGTGTCTCGGCAGAGGTCTGAGATGCTTGAACAAGATCTGCAGGCTGCGGTTGAAGAGGCATGCGGGACGCGAGCTGAGCTTCAACAGTCATTGGCGAAGGCCGCCTTCATGGTCCAAAATTTGAATGAAGTCAAGACTCTACTTGAGGGGGCCCAGTCAGAGGCTAGGGAGGCCGAGTCCAAGTTCCTAGGTGTGGAGAAGGAGGCGGCTGAGCTGAGGGAAATGATGGCGTCGGTGGCAGAGGAATCCTTCACCAACGCCTTAAAGCAGATCCAGTGCCTGAATTCCGGGGTTGACTTGAACACGGACGTGGTGCACTTCAAGTCATATGTGCATGATGGGAAGGTGATAACTTACTCTCCACAAGAGGATTCCGTGGTCCAAGCTGACGATGGTATTTAGGTTGCTGGCGACGAGGAGACTTCGGCCCCTCAAGGCGGTGACCAGATGGACATGATTTGAAGGTCTGGGATGTCGATTATGCCTGTAATTGCTTTTTTATTTCGTTGTTTCTGTCAGGTTTTTACCCGTCTTTATTTGTATACTTGTACAATTGTACAATTTGCTTCACCGTAATCGTATTATTTGTTCCGTTTAGAACTATATTTGCATGCTTGCTAGGTTTGGCTCCATCGGCCAAGTATGGTATTGTCCGAGTTAAACGTCGGTATTTTATTCACAGTTAAGCTTTTCTCAGTTTTGCATCCAATCAATGCTTAAAACATGTAACATAATCGTTATTAATTATGTCAACCTGATCGGGGTTGGACTACCCTTTAGCATTGTTTAGGACGATAGATATCACATGTTGTGCACAACACTTGTAATTTCCTTGTAGGAATGAAAAAATTTATTGATAAGTTCTGGGAATCACCACAAATTCATGATCTCGATGAAAGAGATTGGAATAGGCATGGGTGCCGAACTGATCGACCCCGACTCATACTCTCAATTAGGGAGAAACACATGAATTATATGAAATCTTGAAAAACTTGAATTGAAAACTAAGTGCTTAATTAGGAATAATAACTGATAATTTACACGCGTGACTGCGAACTCTTAGCTGTAATATATCTTAAGCTTGTCCGCGTTCACTTGATAGCTTTTTTTTATCAAGAGTCTCCAAAATATATGCCCCTTGTCCTAGGTTCTGTGCGACCCGATATGGCCCTTCCCAGCTGGGTGCTAGCTTTCCATCTCGGACATTTTTGTTTCCGATATTGGCTTTGCGCAGGACTAGGTCACCTTTCTCAAAACCCTCGATTTCACCTTTTTGTTGAACCTTTCAGTTGTCAGCTGTCAGCTGTTTCGTAGTTAGATCTCGATGGTGTGTCGTAGTCCGGACCTTCTCTACCAACTGTAATTCGGCTGCCAGTGCTTTGTTATTGTTGTCCTTTCCTTCACGAAGTGCATGTTTTCTTCTCCAGGAAGGTTGTCCGACCTCCACAGGGACCATAGCTTTGCAGCCGTATGTCATCCTGAACGGGGTCTCTTGAGTAGATGTCTGGGTTGTAGTTATGTGTCCCCACAAGACATACTACAACTGCTCTACCCAATTTGAGCTGGCCTCATACATTCGTTTCTTCAGCCTGTTCAGAATGATTTTATTAGCGACTTCGGCTTGTCCGTTGGATTGCAGATGTTCCACAGATGAGAAGTGGTGCCTGATATGGAAACCAGCCAACATCTCCTTGAACCGCCTATTAGTGAACTGAGTTCCATTATCCGTAATGATTTCGGACGGGATCCCGAATCTTGATATTATTTTTCTCTCAAAGAATTTCTGGACTCGGGCCGAGGTGATGGTGACTAATGGTTCGACTTCAATCCATTTCGTAAAGTAATCGACAACTACAATTAACCATTTCATCTGTCCTTTTGCCGCTTTAAACGGTCCTAGAAGATCTATTCTCCACTTGTAAAAAGGCCAGGGTGCCATGATCGACGTCAACTCGGTGGGGGAGGACCATACGATTTTGACATGCTTCTGACAACTCTCGCATCTTTTTACATGGTTTGAGGCGTCTGCCTTCATTGTCGACCAGTAGTACCCGGCCCGAAGGGCTTTCATTGCTAGGGCTTTTGCTCCTATGTGTTGGCCGTTGATGCCTTCGTGTATTTCGGCCATCACATAGTCGGTCTGGTCTGGGCCCAAGCATAGCAACATTGGAGTGTGTAGACCCCTACGATATAGTTCATTGTCCTGTATGGTATACATGGCCGCATCTCGGACTAATTTCTTGGCTTCTATACTGTCGTCTGGTACTGGTCCTTGCTCTAAGTAGTTGAATATGAGCCTCCTCCAGTCCTCGGCTGCCAAGATCACCATTACACAAGTAGGTTGGGAGATTTTCTGATCTCCTATTGAATGACCGTTCTGTGGTTGTCCGTGCCCTTAGTGCTTGCCAGTTTGGACAGTACGTCGGCTCGGGCGTTTTCTTCTCTGGGAATATGGGCGACAACTTCTTCATCGAACTCGACAATTATTTCTTTGACTTTGCTTAGATATTTAGCCAGTAAGGGTCTTTTTGCTTGATATCTTCCTTCGATCTACGCTGTGACGAGCTGGGAGTCGGTAAACACATTTACCTTCTAAGCTCCTTGTTCTTTGGTTTGTATCAATCCGGCTATCAACGCTTCATATTCAGCTTGGTTGTTTGAAGTCGGGAAGTTGAGCTGTAGTGACTGTTCGATGGATATCCCTTCTGGACTCTCGATTATGATCCCGGCTCAGCTTCCTTTCATGTTGGACGAGCCATCCACGTATAATTTCCAAACTTCAACCCCATCTCTGATCGCCAGGGTTAGCTCTGCCATAAAGTCGGCCAGAGCTTGAGATTTGATTGTGTGTCGGGCTTCATATTTTATATCAAACTCGGACAACTGAATAGCCCAACTCATCATCCTACTGGCTAAATCTGGCTTGTGTAAGATTTGCCGGATTGGTTGATTGGTCCGAACCACTATGGTGTGGCCTTGGAAGTACGGGCAGAGTCTTTTGGCGGTGACGAGGAGTGCAAATGCTACTTTTTCCAACTTTTGGTATCGCAGTTTCGAGTTCTTGAGAGCCCGGCCTACAAAGTATACCGACGATTGAGATTTGTTGATCTCTCTGACTAGCATAGCGCTGACCGCCTCTTCACTTACTAATAAATATAAGATCAGTGTTTCACCGATCTCCGGTTTCGACAGCATTGGAGGGGAGGCTAGGCACTTCTTGATTTCTTTAAAGGCCGCCTCGCATTCCGGGTTCCACCCAACACTGGCTTCCTTTTTCAGAAGTTTGAAGAAAGGAATTGCTTTTTCCGCTGATTTCGGAAGAAAGCGCGTCAGTGCGACTATCCTTCCTGTTAGTTGTTGCACTTCCTTTTTATTGGCCGGGAATTGCATGTTCAACACGGCTTTGCACTTGTCCGGGTTGACTTCTATTCCCCTGTGGGTCAACATGAACCCTAGGAACTTCCCGACCGTTACCCCGAACGCGTATTTGAGAGGGTTCAAACGGATGTTGTGCTCCCGTAGTCTTCAGAATGTCTCTTCCAGATCATGAATATGATTTTCGGTCACATTTGTTTTGGCTATCAGGTCGTCTATGTATACTTCTATGTTGCGGCCAAGATGTTGGGCAAAGACTTTATTCATCATCCGTTCATAAGTGGTGCCCGTATTCTTCAAACCAAAGGGCATCACATTATAGCAGTAGTTTGACTCGGCTCCTCTAAATATCGTTCCTCCTTATCGCCCGGGTACAATTTGAAACCAGATAAATTATCAACTAGCTGATCGATACTCAGCATTGGATATGAATCTTTAGGACATACCTTGTTCAGGTCGGTATAGTCAACACATACTCGCCATTTGTTGTTGGATTTTTTTACCATTACTACGTTCGACAACCATGTGGTGTACTGGATTTCTCGTATGAAGCCGACCTCCAACAATTCTTTGATGTGCGTCTCTAATGCCTGATTTCGTTCCAGGTCAAGGTTTCTCCTTTTCTGGGCCACTGGTTTCAAACCGGGATACATTGATAACTTGTGACAGCAGAGGGTTGACTTTATTCCCGGAATTTCGGAGGCTTTCCATGCTAAGATATCTTGATTGCTTTTGAGACACCTCGTTAACTCAGCCTTGATGGTTGGATCAGCTATTTTGCTTATCTTGGTGATTTGCGACGGCTGGTGTCCTATTTGAATATTCTCGGGCTCGTCCATTGGCTCCGGCCTCCATTCTTAAATATATTCTCTCATATCAAGTTTCACCAGATTTATTGGTTTTCTAGGCCGGCCTTCATCAATCTTTTGCTCAACCCGATCTCCTTGACGTATCCTGGGTAGTGAAGATGGACTGCCTTCACTTTCTTTTACAGCATTGTAGTAACACTGGCGGGATTCTTTCTAGTCTCCGCGAATGGTTATTACTTTGCCATTGCTCCCTAACATCTTCAACTTCTGGTGTTAACTGGACATTAGCATATCCCATTTGTGGATGGTTGGTCGCTCGAGGATGACGTTGTACGGCGAGGAGTGTAATAACCATGGAAAAAAATTTAAATTTGCTAAATTTAATCACAAAAGCATCAGCGACAAAATTGGCGACGGCTGAAATCTGGCACCGCTAGCGTGAAAATGCACCAGAAGCCCAATTTTTATTGGAATCTGGCATGGTTAGTGCCAGAGTGGCGCGATTAGCGCCAGGACGCGGGCTGGGGGCCTATAAAAGGCCATTTTCACAAATTTCTAGCCAGAAAGCTTCATTTTCTCTTTCCTTCCGCCATTAACAAGCTTGGGGAGCTTCATATCTTCTCCAGTCTTGACCAAAACACTTTTCACTCAACTAGAAAGTTGATTAGAACTCCTCTATGAGCTAGATTCCAAGCTCAATTCTCAGAGAAAACCATTAATCGGTGAGATCCAGTTCTCTAGGGAACTTCTCAAAGCTGATATTTGGAGGGGAACATTTCAAGGACACTCGAGCTTAGAGAAGTTATCCTCTATCCTTCCTCCACGGTTTAGAGGTAAGGAACTCAAGTTTTATCGGTTGATTTGTAAATTTGCTCTTGAGGTGAACAGTAACCCATTTGAGTTAGAGCTGGAATTAGGCTTGGATTCTTTAGAAAAGTATGCTCAGGAGGTTGTTCTGATGAATATTGCACTTTGAATCATGACTTTTGATGAAGTTTATTTTTGACTCAGAAGTATGTATGAGTAGGAAGGATGTTGATTAAATGGAAGGTACTATGATAGATATGAGTCTTGGTACTTTTACAAAAAAGTGTTTAGGAGATTGTATAGAAGGTGAATAAGTGTTGGAATAATTGTTTTGGGCAACTTGTTTATCCTTGAGATATAGTATGGTTAAGGCAATTGTACGCTTTGAATTAGCTTATATGCAGAGTCTTAGAGAGACTCTAAGGTCTTGGTTAGGCCGAGATAAGTCCTATTGAGGATCTGTAATCACCTGTTAGGTGACTAGCCCTTAAAAGCTTGAAATAAAGTAACAAAGGAGTTGTTATAGAGAATGATAACTTTTCTTCTTTTTTTAGCGGTTGAGAATCGTTATTGATTCTGGTATGCCTTTATGTAGGGCGTGACAGAGGTTACTGGTGGGTGTGACCATGAGGTCGGGAGAACCAGTGTAGCACTCAGAGCAGGTAAGCTCTTTGTTCTTGGGAGTGTTTTCCATTGTCTGTGTTCCACCATACTCCGTGGGAGTGATGGTTATTGTATGTCATGATGCATGTATATTAAATTGTGTGTTACTGCTTTTTATTGAAAACATGTATATGATGTACACTATGATAGTGTTGTGTGATTGATGAGATTCTTTGGCCAGTAGAATGGACTAAATATGGACTTCCCTTAGAGCCAGAGTTAAGTGGAACAACTCTAAGTGGTCAATATAAGTATATGTAATAAAACTTGAGAGGAATGTACCCGTCGCGGATGATCTTCTCTCGGAAGTGTCATATATGTCAGAATAAGTCATGGGAGAATGTACCCGTCGCGGATGATCTTTCTCAGGCAATATGATATATTTGTATGTATATGTTGTATCTGTGTTGTGATATACATGTGATATGTTTTGAGAGCTGTGATGGCTAGATGATGTGATACAAATTTTAATATTATATGCCATGGAAGTGAACCAGGGGGAGGAAAGACCTCCAAGGACCCTGAGTTTATTGAGATTGTTATCTCACCCCTGTTGGGGATTATGTGTTTTGTAGGTGATGCTTAGGGAGCGGATGGTGGATCCTAGGGCAAGAGGCCCGTGTAGGGATAGGTTTTGTGTAAACCTTAGGCATAGATTTTGAGAGCTTGTTAGCTTTAAGTTTTGTTTATACCTGTTATTTTGTACCTTGAGGGGAGTATGTACAGTTTAATATATATATATATATATTGTATATTATGAGAATTCACCATATATTATGTACAATGGGTGTTGTTAATGACGTGAGATAACGTCATTTTGTTTATTGCTTCTGAATTAATTATCTTTGATAATTATTGCGCTTCATGGCCATAGTTGAATGTTAATGAACCGAATACATACGGGTCGTTACAAGGAGAGGTCGGCTACGACGAACATGACTCTTTCCGACTTGAAAGCCTCCTTTGTTCCCAGCGTGAGTCGGAGTTCAATGGAGCCTTTGAGTCCGGTTATTTCACCATTGAAACCTATTAGCACGGTTTTACATGGTTTCAAATCTTCTTCATCCAAATTCATTTTCTTGAAAGTACTCCAAGATATTATGTCTGCTGAGCTGCCGTTGTCTACGAATATTCTCTTGACCCGGCAATTAACTAGTGTTCCCGTAATCACTAGGCCGTCTTCATGATCGGGGAGCACGTCCTGCATATCCTCGTCCATGAAATAAAGTAAGGGGAGCTCGGTTTTGTTGCTACTTCCTTTAAATTTGGGTTGCTATCTTACAGAGAGAACTTCTTTAAGATATTTCTGTCGCTGATTAGCCGTGTCTCCTTCTCCTCTCAGGGCCCCAAAAATCACATTGCACTCAAATTCTGGCTCTGGAAACTCATCATCATCATGCTTGTTTCTTTTATCATCTCGGCTTTTTTGTGGTTGGGTCTCATTCTGACTGGCTTTCCGCTTGTTTCGCTGACCTTGTGTTTTGATGACGTACTGCCTCAGTTTACCCTCTCGGATAAATTTTTCTATGGCATCCCGTAAGTCCCAGCATTGATCAGTGGTGTGGCCTGGCCTGTTGTGAAATTCACAAAAACGGGAATGATCGAGTCCGACCTTCTTAAACACTGGCCGGGGTCGATCCACATTTTTCATATCTGTCAATGCGAATTCTCTCCACACTTGTGCCCGTGATGTATTCAACGGGGTGTACTTATCATATTTGGTTTCATATTTTCCCGGTCTGAAGCCGGGATCAAGATTCCTATCGGGGTAAGTATTCCTGTGATGATGGCGGTTCCTTGGGGGGAATTCTTCCTTCTCAAAGCTGTATTGGCTATTTCCATCTACTCCAATTCTAAGTATTTTTTGAATCGTGCTCTGAATTCTAATAAAGACTTCACTGGATCTTTGTATATTGATTTGGCTAACCGAGATGATCCGCTGAGCCCGGCTGATAGGAGATGCACTTGTACTTTCTCCTCCAGGCCTTGTACTTGGAGGGCGGCTTCCTTAAACCGTCTAAGTAGCTCTGCAATGTTTCTCCAGGCTGTTGGCGGATCTTCCCCAGTGCAAACTCGGATTTGGGCTGTTTCTTACTAGTTGCGAAACTTAGCAAGAATTTTTGGCCGAAATCTTCGAAGTTGCCGATTGACCGTGGTGGCAACGTGTGGAACCAGGTCTGAGCAGCGCCAGACAAAGTGGTAACGAAGATTCGTGAGATTATTTGCTCATCAATACCTCTGACGCACATTTGCATGTTGAACTCGTCGATATGCACTTGTGGGCCCTGACTTCCGTCATATTTTGATAGAAAGAACCCGTCAAAATCTTCTATGAATTGAGCGTTGACAATTTAATTGATAAATGCGCTGTTATTTTGTTGTCCTCGTTGGTACTTCCTCGGTATACATCGCCTCCTACTCTGGGCTGATGTACTGCTTCGACAGCCGAGCTCTGCATTGACTTCGCCGGGCTTATCTCCCCATTGGTGACTTGGCATGGGGCCTCAGTGTGCGTGTCGCCATGCCCTGGGTTACTATTTCGCGCCTGGTGTCGGGATGGTCCTCCGAGTTCGAAATGGTTGTTTGACCCAGGTGTGCTTATCTCGGCATGGAATACAAGGACCTGGCCGGTTTGGTGGCGTACCTCGACCACGATTGGATGAGTGGGTAGTTCATGGTTTCTTCCTTGAATTGGGCTCTCCAGGTTACTGATGCGTCGCTCCATGTATTGTATGCGCCGCTCTCCATCATGTCTCCATTTTGCGCTACGTTTATCTAACTGTATCATTAAGTTGTTGATGTCTTCCTATCGTTGGAGTGCATGTAGCTTCTCGAGGCATTCGATCTGAGATAAAATGGATTCGAGTGCATTATTGATGAAGCGCTGAATCAACTCTTGCTCCATCCCGTCTGATGTATGTGGTGGATTATTTGGCATAACCATTCCCGGCTGGGCAGGAGATGAAGCAGTGTCTGAAACTGCATCCTCTACCCGTACATCATGTGGAACCACGTTAATAGGTGGTTCTTGTTCTTCATTTTGATGACTTCTCGTGTTTACCATCGTGACTGGTGAGGATTGAATTTTAACGTTCCCATAGACGGTGTCAATGTTCTGCTCGTGATGAACAAAGATGTTCAGCTGAGATAGTTGGGTAATTGACATATGATCAAGCTTTCTCTCTCTAAAGATATTTATGGAAGTGAAATGCCTCAGATGAGAAGATCATAATGCAAAAGCAAGAATACCACAATTGTCGTGGGGTGTGTGCACTGTGTTAAAAAGATAGAGAGGGTAGGAGCTGTGTGTACCTTGTTATTTGGAAGTGCTTGTATTTATAACCACTAACCTGGGAGTTAGTTGGGAGAGATTTCTCCACGATCTCGTCCGAGATTCTTGGAAAGTTGGTGCTCCTTCGTTCACTACCTGGGACGGTTATGGCCACGTTCTCTGTGCTGGAATTGTTCAACGGAGTGGGTTGACCGAGTCTCCTTGGGCCTCTCTTGATTTGGCCTAACCCAAATATCCGTAACAACATTCTTTACTGAGACAATATTATTTGAGTCGTGTAAAATTATTATGGACGATAAAATTTGTAATAACTAATTTGTCAACTATTTCATAAGTCAATTTTTTCATTAGCTTAGTAGTGGGATTTATAGATTTTTTTTTACAAACTAAAAATCTTTTCGGAACACAATTTTATTCATAACAATTAAAAGATACAACTTGATTTCTTCAAATACAACTAAAAAAGAAATAAAATCAAATTATTATTTTTACGGAAATACTACAATTACATATTTTGACATGATAAGGATTTGCATCACTTTATAATAATTCTATAACACGACTGACCAACCAAGCATGCATCTCTCTAGTTTAGGACAACACATTCCTAACAAACTGTGAGATATATATTAACACATCACCCCATAACTAGGGATTAGTGACTACTTTTTACATTTTAAACTCTCATTATAAAAGAAAAAATCTATTACATACCCACTAATGCTTATTTATGCCACTCTAACACAAACCAAGTTAAGGCTTGTAAATTGCTTGACGTGTCCAATGCCTCCAATTAGTCTTTTTCAAGATCTGAATTACCCATTTTAGGACTAACTTATTAAATTTTATATCATAGGACTCCATAAAAACTAAATTAATTCTTTAAAAGGTAAGAAATCTCAAAATTAAATCTTGATGTGTTATCAAATTCAAAATCATGTATTAAATTTTGAAATGGAAGATAAAATTGAGAAACCTAAAATTGTGAAAGGAATACTAAATTTGTTGCATGCAAAATAAGAAAATAAAACAAGCTCTTCTCAAGAAGTTACACACATCCATTGCATATTACCATGAACAATGATTCACAAAGTGGGTCTCCCTACCATATTTGTTATTTTTCCTTTTAAAGCCATCACTTTGCATCTCGTTTACTTAATATATACCCCTCACACTTATCAGACCTACATGGTACTTTTATTTTTAATTTCACTTTTGTTACGCCTAATTTATTTCTACTTATTTACTTATTTATTTTTACGCATAAAATTTTTCTTCCTTTTTCATTTCTTTTAATTTTCGAAAATATAGTAATAACCCATAATTGAATTAAAGTTCATTTAATTTTTTGAAAAACAAGTGATGAAACGTAGTGAGCTTTATCTAACGTTGGTAAATATTAAACATACATACGCGTTTAGTTATCATAATACAGTCCAAAAATACATATCCAGTCATAATACAAATAGTCCAAAGTCTTCCAAATACACATCAAAACAACAAAACATTATAAATCTTCCAGCACATCTTCTTAGCTCATCCAAATCCTACTGTTCATCTGCTCACTCAAAATAAATTTTGAGGTCATCACAGGTGTCAAACCACAGACACAAAAATGGGTAAGTTTATGTTAACCATAATTAAATAAAGCATTTAAATCAAAAATATATATATATATATATATGCACATCTATATAAGCCATACGAAATTTTAATTAAACCCAGGGTGTTCAACTTCACAACTTTTCAACTTATGGCCATGGTCAAAATAGCTCAACACGGAATCAGAGCGATCGAGTCAGGATAGGTCTGTGTTGCAATAGGACTCACACCTACACAGCATGTGATCATCATGGGTAGGTGCTTTCCCCACTGATCTTATCCCCAAGTTCAGCCACCATATGTATGAACGCTCGTCATAATTCAGCTATATGACATACCTCCTTTGAGGTTTAACAACTTCATCACAGAGTAACGACAAATCCAGTACTACCACAATAATATCACCGCAGGGTAACAACAACTTATAAATCATGTTTAATTTTCAACACATACAACTTTTCCAAATCATCAACATATACAACTTTCTTCAATTAATAAGCTTAATCGTCTCAATAAATTACAAATAATAAACTCAACCACATAAATGAAATATACATATCACATAAAATTTCTAAATGA
>PYAF01003963.1:586063-602327 GCA_007407185.1 Glycine tomentella
AAATAATAAATAAAATAATTTTATTAAAATTAACTAAATAAAATAATTTTAAAAAATTAAACAAAATTTAATAAACCTAAAAGAAAAACATAAATTAAAATATAAAAGTAAAAAAAAAAAGTAAAAATCGTAAACTTTCACACGACTTCTACTTTTTTTAAAAAAATAGGAAGTCGTATTATATTATACGACTTCCAAATTGAAATTTTAAAAAAATAAAATATAAGTAAAGTCGTATATTTTACCATGATTTTATTTTACGACTTTAAAGTCGTAAATTAAAAATTATAGTAATTTAGAAGTCGTAAGAAGTTATACGATTTTAATGGAATAAAATTAAAAAAATAAAGTCGTAAAATTATTACGACCTTCTTTTTAGAAATCATAAAATTTTTTACGACTTACCCCTTTTCCGTAAATTTTTTAAAAAGTACCCCTAATCGGTAATTTGTAAAAAAAAATTACCCCCATTAAGTAAAACAGCAACTCTTGTAGGTACACCAACCTTAATAAAATGGTGCACCGACACACTATCAAAACAATAGTTTATTTACTTTGTGTATTGGGCCTGTTAGGATGGGTGTGTTTTATTTCTAAACTTTGAATTAAAACAAAGGTTCTTCCTCCGGTGCAAATTGTAACGAATATATTTCAATGTCCCCTTTATATTCTCCAACAATATGTAGACATTTGGTAAAATAAATAATATATCTATATCTATCTATCTATATATATATGGACGGATTTAAGAGTTATCAAAGGGAATAAAATTTTATTTTAGATAGTTATTTAAATATCTGACTTCTAATAAATAATTATTTAATAAATAATAAATTTAACAAAAATATTTATTATTCATTTTATTGTAAAACTAAAAATATAATTCAATACTAAAAAAAAGCAAATACACACACATCGTACGTGTTACATTAGATAATCATATTTGTTTTGTAATATCGCACTTAAATCATACGGATCCATTAGCAATTTTTTTAAAAAACTTTTATGTAAATGTTGTCTCTCTATTTTTATGACCATAATTAATATATTATGAAATTTTATCAATAAAAATATTTTTTAGCAATATATAATACAAAAAATAAATTAAATATATTAATAGCATCTTAATAATATTAAAAAATATATAATAACATCTTCAATATGGGTGCTTATAAGTGCTTATTGGAGAGTTGTTTCATTCTAAAAAATAGTTACTTAGCTTTATTTTTCACTGAAACATACACTACAAAAAAGTTGTATTTTACTCACGAAAAATTTCTGGCGGTCATTATAAATTGCCACAAGTAAAAATAATTTTACGGTTCTTTTATGCTTTTTCATGATGCTCCATATCACTTCATAATAATTCCGTATCACCTAATTTAGACACCAACTTAAAAAAATTATATTATTTGTTATTTGTTATTACTCAAAAGTCAAAAAGTAAGGGTTCATCTTTCGACTGTAAGAAGTAGTGGTTCTCTCATCGCCACAAAAGCTCTCTCGTATGAATCAGTGCCTCTCGGATTCGAGTAATGAAGGGATGCAGTGCAAGAGTTGAAGTTGTGCACGATACATTGCACTAACATTGAGTTTTCTTGGAGTTCGATTTAGCCGCTTTTGCCTCCGATCTCGATTGCAGAGGAGCTAGGTTATTCTCCCTGCACTCTCTCTGTTGCTTTTGAATCGTACAATGTCTCCCTCAATGATGATTTCAACATTCATGTTCAATTAGGGTTTTACTTCTCCCATTTTTCTTTTGGTCGTCGGTTGTGTTGTTTTGAAGCCTCTTTGGTTTTGAATCGTCACTTGTTGCTGTAGTGGTAAATCGTTATTTGGTTGAATCTGAAACTGCTCGTCAATGGGGATCACAGTTACATGCTTTCTGCATTGGTTTAAAGGTCAGAATGTAGTGTTGTCCTTCTTCAACGCAAGGAAGCTATTATATTAGCTTTTGTATGCTTCATGATCTGACATTTCCACCATTCAGGGCTCTCTTGACTTGAAAGCTACAAAAGAGGTAGCAGATTATCTTTGTACTCTTCACCACGAACTTTATTTCATGGTTCAGGTGATCATCTCTCATTGTCTCTTCATTTTATTTTTTTCAAATGAGTTCTTTTATTGTCACTAAGAAGTAATCTTTTGTTTTGCTGTATCAGGAAGGTATAGATGCACTTGTAGAAGTCATTTACCATATTGAAACATATGATGTAACAACTATCAGAGCAAGTACTGCACGGTTTCTTATGTCCAGAAAAATTAAAGCCTTGGGAGTGAAAATGGTACTTTCTGGAGAAGGTTGAGATGAAATATTTGGAGGTTACCTATATTTTCACAAGGCACCTAACAAGAAAGAGTTTCATGAAGAAACATGTCGAAAAGTAATGCAATAATTGTTATGTAATTATGTTTGATTTAATTTATTTTGCAAAGTCTCATTTGCTTAAATCGTTATATTCTATCTTCATCTCTTCATTCCTTTTGTGCTTTGCTTGTTTATTCAAGTTTTTTATGGCTTTGATGATTTGACAGATAAAGCTCTTCATCTTTATGACTACTTAAGAGCCAATAAATCAACTGTAGCATGGGGTGTAGAGGCACGTGTACCATTCTTGGATAAAGAATTTATCAACATAGCCATGAGTGTAGATCTGAATGGAAAATGGTATTTTACCTTGAGTTTTATTTGTTTTCCTCTTATTATGCTGCATAACTACTCTGGCCTGTCTTATGATTGGGTTGACTGCATGTGCATCCAATGGCAGAACTTGGTTATGTGGCTCCCCTAAGCTTTTTTCTATTTTTTAACCTACATATTTATATAATTATTAAAATATTTACTTTTTTAGGTGGTGTTTGATACAATAATTTTTTCATTCATAACTAAACTATGTACCTGCATTGTTGATTTAGATTGTGTACCTTACTGTTAAACAAATTCAAATGTCTTTTCAACTTTCTTTCACTTTAAATGTTCAAGTTTGTTTCTTCTAGTTAATGGTTATCTCGTATCGAGATTCTTCTTGTTTCTTCAATGTAGCCAATTTGTTAGTTTTATTAGAGTAACTCCAAAATTTTGGAAGTTTTGAATGAGTTCTTCCCTGGTTTCAGGATTAGCAGCAGTGACAAGCCTTGGCTTGTTAACAGAGGTAGGGGTGTCCCTAACAAATATAAAAGTGGGAAACAAAACAAAACATTGCTTATAGATTTGTTTATCATGATTTTCCTCTTTTTCAATTTTATGTTTCATTTTAGGAAAACAAAACAAAACAAAAAGGCATCAACATTTTAACAAGTTACTTTCAACTAATTTATCAAGAATGCTTCTTTTTTTTTAAATTGGATGTATTTTGGTTTAGAGGATGGCACAGTTAAGATCTGGGATGTGAGATGAAGTAGATAAACAATATATAACAAAATATGTTTGTAGTATGACTAATGGCCAGGTGTCTAATTATTCATCCAAGTGTTGTTATTCAATACAATTCATGCCCAATTTTTTTTCACTCTCTTTACTAGCTTTGTTCTAGAGTTGCATAGGTTTAGAGGTGCTGGGTAAACAAAGCTTTTCCCAAATGGTATATTTTGGTTGTTATACCTTAAAATCATAGCAGAATAGGACATAAGGTCAAGACAAGGGGTATATTTTGGCACTGCTTCTTAGGTGGCATGCACAAGTGAAAATGATGAGGTGAAAGAATGAAGATTGCAAGGAGAAGCAAGTTGTATAAGAACTTGAATATTGTTAAATTGATATTGCATTTTCAAAGATATTAAATCAAACTTTTTTTTTATTTGAGATATTATCTTAGATTAGATAAATTTTAGTGGTTGATAAAGTTGTATTATTATCTTATTATATGAGTTTTTATTATAATAGAAATATTAATGAGTTTTTTTTATTAAAAAAATACTATTTTTGGCAACCAAAAAATTGTTTCTGGCAAAAAAAAAAACGCATTTTGTGACGGTTTCTAAACAGCCAAAAATAGAAAAATATGAAAAAAAGTGAAAATAAATTTGTGACAGCTTTTAGCCGCCACAATCTTTTTGACGAATTTACCAGCGTTCCACTAAAAGCCGGCACAATATTTTCGGACGTCGTTATTTCTGACGGTTAATGCTAACTGTTAGAAATTAATTTTGTGGCGACTTTTAGCAGCCAGAAATCACTTTTTTAGCCGCCACAAATATATAGTTTTTTGTAGTGATATGACATTGAGTTGTTTATACAAATATTATTATTTATATAAACAATATTACTTAGCCAAATTTATACAATAAAAAAATCAAGCATCCCATAAATTAAGTTAAGCATTCACTTTAAAAACTTGAGTATTGAAGTGAAGTTTGATGTAGAACACTTAAATTTATGCACTCGTAGAATTATAAGTTCTACAAAATTAAGATAAGCAACTCATTTAATTTAAATAATCATGCATAATATTTTTTTTTTAATATGTAAGAATTGAAAATGATGGGAGGTTTACAACAATTTTTATACACATTTTTCAATCAATTGAGTTAGACTTTCTTTTTAATTAATATATAATAATTAATGGAAATTTTCATAATTATTTAACAATATTTAATGTATATTTATAAAAAAAATTAACAAATTAATTATTTAGCAACATTTATTAATTAAATTTTAAAAAATCATACATTAATAATTTAGAAATATTCAATATTTGCATTTAATAAAAAAAATTGCATGAATTAATTATTTTGCAATATTTAATAACTAAATTTAATAAAAAAATAAATTGCATACATTAAATCAATAGATATTTTAAAGTACTTTTTTTATCGATAGATATTTCTAAATCTTAAAAATTTGAAAATAAAAATTATTTTTAGAAAATAAAAATAAAAATAAAAATAAAAAATAAACACTTAAATGAAACGCCACCTTATTAGTGCTCTCTTGCCTTAAAAAAAAATACAATTCTCTTGTCGTGGAAGAGAGATGGTAAAAAAAATCCTGCAGGATAAAAGGAAGAATGCGATGGAGAAAAATAAAAAAATATAACAAACATTATAAAAAAAAGATTGTAAAAGTAATACTCTTATAAGTCAACAATAAATTATTCACAAACAACGATCAGATTAAGATTAAAATAAAAAAAATATACATAACCTATTTTGCACGTTAAATATAATAAAACTCACCCATCAAAAATTCTTATAAAATAGATTAAGTTTATTAAATTTTATGTAAATAAAAAATTATTTTTTACACTCTTTTATTTTGATGAATAATATGTTATTTAAAATGTAAGAGTTTATTGTTAATTAATATACAAACAAATGTCCAATTTATGTAAATTTCGATATATATGATTAGAAAGATAATATCAAGTTATTCAACAATTGGATTGATTTTTTTTTTTTCTATTGGATTGATTAATTTGATATTCTACATAAATTTATTCAATAATGTAAGTAAAAAAAAAAAATTAACACTTATATCGCATAAGAATATTCAGCCAATGTTCTTTTGGTTTGAGTAGTATTAACATGGGACTCATACTCTTTAAGTAGTGTTTTGAATTTGGGTATTGCAAAAGTGAAAAAAAAAAAAAGTGATTGAAAGGAAGGTTAATTTTTTAATGAAAATTAATCATTAATAAAATCAATTTTTTATTTTTATTTTTTTATATTGAATGACTTGTTGAAGAAGGTGGAAGGAGGTTTGGAGTAAATTGGTACGTCTGAAGGTAGTAATGTTTGTGTGGAGGGCTTGGAAAAACAGAATTTCCACTAAAGATGGTTTTATCAAGGGAGGAAGTGTATTGTGATGTGTAGGAGGGGATCATAGTTGGTATGTCATCTGTAATGTCCATCTGGGTGTTGAGGGGAAGTAATATAATATGTGGAGATACCTTTTATTTTGCTTTCAGAAGGATTATGTGAGTGTCATGTGGGTATTGTGGGTGGAGTTTCGATATCAGGAGGGGGTATTTGCCAGATATTGTGGCTAATACCTTATTCTTTTCCAAGATTTTTATTTGAGATGGACATTATGTCATTATGTGTGGGTTTTATGCGTTATGTTTTGAATCACAGTAAAATAAGAACGTCTTAGGGAGTTGGGATTTCAGCATTGTTTTTTTTTTTTGTTTTTTTTTTTATTTTATGGATTAGTTTGGTTTTAGGGTTGAGAGGTATGGATATGTTAATGGATGTTCATCATTTTTTTTAATTATTGGTGTAATTGTTTACTAAACTTTGTCATATCTTATGTCAAGTTTTAGTTTTCTTTGATAAAATTTCATTTTTCCTTTTATAAAAATGAATTGATGATTCATATTGCTTCTTTATTTGTAAATCTTAGTTGATCTTTGATAAATTACACGTGATTGTTAAAAAATAGATTAAATTTATAATTAAAGAACATGAATCATCACATATCTTATTAGTAAATAGTAACAATAATAAATCTGTCATATAATCATTCACAAATAGACAAATTTTGAAGTCCCAAGATTACTAATTTAATTTAAAAGTGATTTTGTTTTAAAATTGAAAATTACTACTTTAATTTTCTTTTAAAAAATATAGAAAATTAGTTACTACAAACAATGACTCTGCAATAACAATACATTAACCAAGTACTACAATACTCTACAAGCTATAATAGATTCCCTGGTAGAAAAGAAAATAGTGGTGACTTCATTCTTTGGGTAAGTTTGTGACTTTTTCGAATGCAGGAATGTCCCACACAATCACAGAATCCCAAACAACACCTATTAATTTTATAAAATATACATTTAATTCACATCATTTCCCCCAAAATCCTTATAATATATTTTCACAGTCAAGCTCACATGAAAGTCCAACCTATCAAGCAATTGTTTACACTACATTTTCCGTCAAACTTATCCGGTACAATCAACCAAAATGCTACAAACAAAACCAGAGATTCGTAATTGCACGTTCTCTTTTGTTATCTCCAGCTCATAGAATATTATAAACTCAGATTCATTCAGAATTTCAGATTCATTCAGAATTTCAGATTAACCTTTTTCTCTTCTTCTCCACCTTCTTTTTCCTCTGACAGCTTTTTGCAGAAATTTGTGATTTTTCCTTGAAAGATGGCATCTTTGAGCATGATTCAGATCAGAACTGGGAATTATGCATCTGGGTTTGGTTTGAATTGTGCTGGGAAGGTTAAGGTTGGTCCCAGCAGAGTTGGGTTTAAGGTGTTTGCTTCAGAGACTCAGGCTACAGAGCCTGACCTTAGTGTCACTGTTAATGGGTTGCACATGCCTAACCCCTTTGTTATTGGGTCAGGTCCACCAGGGACCAATTACACAGTCATGAAGAGGGCCTTTGATGAAGGTTGGGGTGCTGTGATTGCAAAAACTGTAAGCTATTTTTTACTTTCATTTACTCCCCCAGCTTTTTCTGCATTAGCTTAGTTTGTCTCTTTATAGTGTTTGGTTTGTTGGTAAGAATGAGTTTGTGTTATGATAAATACAAATACCTGAAACTTTGTGTTGTGAATTGGGAATTAAGGCTGAACTGGAGAGCTTGGAGTTTAGTGGTCTAAAAGGCCAATCTTTTGAACTGTTTTGACTTTTGATCTGTTCTTGTGGATTATGTCATCGTGTTAAGCTATTTAGTTATGAGTTTCTGTTGGTTGTCCTTGTCCTCTTATCAAGTTATTTTTGGCGGGATCTTCAATTCTTCATGGTTTAGTGTAGTTGACACTTGGATGTTCCTAGTAGATCATCAATTTTGCATTTTTGCCTCTTAAATCTTGAATTGTTGTTGATCCTGTTTGCAAAATGTAGATTCTACCTGGTTCCAGAAAGAATCCTTGGATCTTATTTAGGTGCAGTTTACTTTTGTTTTCAAATGAAATTAAACCATTGTATAAACAGATTCTCAATTAAGGTAATGCCTTGTTTCTGTAACAAAACAACACTGTGTAGTAGGAATATACTTAAATAATATTCCCTTTTGACCCTATTTTGTTTATGAATATTCTTGCATACCATACTACTGATTGTTTGTATTTTGAAAGGTTATTGTGGGATTTGATCTTTTTATCTTGCTAGGTATCACTTGATGCGGCAAAAGTTATAAATGTAACTCCTCGATATGCCCGGCTACGGGCAGGTGCAAATGGATCTGCAAAAGGAGAAATTATTGGGTGGGAGAACATAGAACTTATCAGTGATAGGCCACTTGAAACTATGTTGAAAGAATTCAAGCAATTAAAAGAAGAGTATCCAGATAGAATTCTCATTGCTTCTATCATGGAGGAGTACAATAAGGCTGCATGGGAGGAGCTTATCAATAGAGTTGAGCAAACTGGAGTTGTAAGATGTGTTTCTTGGTTGACTTTGTGACATTTAGCATTTTCCTGACTTGAATTTCTGATGGCTGACCTCTTTGATATACTCTTAGGATGCATTTGAAATAAATTTCTCATGTCCTCACGGTATGCCAGAACGCAAAATGGGTGCTGCTGTTGGGCAAGATTGTGCTCTTCTGGAAGAGGTTTGTGGATGGATAAACGCTAAAGCCACAATTCCTGTTTGGGCTAAGATGACTCCCAACATAACTGATATTTCACAGGTTGGCTTTGTACCTTGTCTTTTTATAATACTCTAACCATATTCAAATGTTTAAGAAGTGGAAACTTGTTAAGTTATCAAATTTATGGATTGTCACTGAAATTTTGTAGTCTTTGTGGAATAGTTGATCCATTGCGCCATGCCCATGCGGTTGTATGCATCTTTTATGGACTTGTACTAGTCACTTAGAACTGGAAAAATGTGTTTGTTGAGCCTCTGACTTATGCATGTCTGCAAACTATTTTCTAAATCCAATCTTTCTTGCCCTTTACATGTGAAATGTCTTGGTGAACTTTTTTTATGCCAGTTTCAGTTTAGTTAGTAAATGTGTATTGCTCAGTCTCTTTCACAATTACCATGTTAGTAACTTTGTTGATGCTTCTGCTTATAGCCAGCAAGGATTGCTCTAAGTTCAGGATGTGAGGGAGTATCTGCCATAAATACAATCATGAGCGTCATGGGAATCAACCTCAATACACTACGCCCCGAGCCTTGCGTTGAGGGGTTTGCAATCTCACTCACAACAAATTCATAGTTTTGCCTTGCTTTTTTTACCATCTCAAGTACCTAATTTGTCTAAATTTTGTTGTTAGGTACTCAACTCCTGGGGGTTATTCTGCAAAGGCAGTCCATCCCATAGCACTTGGGAAGGTGATGAGCATTGCAAAGATGATGAAGTCAGAGTTTGATAGTAAGAACTATACACTTTCTGCCATTGGTGGTGTTGAGACAGGCGGTGATGCTGCTGAGTTTATCCTTCTCGGGGCAAACACTGTTCAGGTATAATCAACAAACAGCCTTTAAGGCCTATTGATACTCAAATTGGGCATTCTATACTTTGGTCCCTCAGGTTTCTCCTTGTTTAATGGAAAATATGAGTTAATCCAAACACACACTAAGTAGATGATGTTTTTTTTTTTTTTAATTGTAGGTGTGCACTGGGGTTATGATGCATGGCTATGGACTTGTGAAGAAACTATGTCTTGAGCTTCAAGACTTCATGAAAAAGCACAATTTCACATCCATAGAAGATTTCAGAGGGTATGGTTTTGAACTGATATGTTCTTTTCCATTTTCGAAGATCTTTTACAATCACAGAACAAAAGCATGCTTGACTCTTTGCCCCTCTTTTTTTATTATGAAAATCGCAGGGTTTCTCTTGAGTATTTTACTACTCACACTGACTTGGTAAGAAGGCAGAAGGAAGCAGTTCAGAAGAGGAAAGCCATAAAGAAAGGGTTGCAATCTGACAAAGACTGGACAGGAGATGGTTTTGTGCAAGAAACTGAAAGCATGGTTTCAAACTGAAATAAAATGTGCAGTTAAATTATATTAGCGTGTTTGGAAGTGGACCGTGGACATGGTTTTTCACATCTTAATTAATGTTACTAGTTCTACCTTTTACATTTCCAAACTCATTTAAGTAACATTTCTTATATGATTACATATTCATGCAATTGCAAATGTTGTCCAAACGTTAAAAGACATTATGTTTTATTATCAATAATGGATATTAATCTTTTCCAAAACAGAATGATGAACTTTATTTCAAGAAATAATGAAAGTAATTTGCTTGACAAAATTCTGGGAAGATTATAGTTAACCTTCGGTAGCATTCTTTTGCCAACAAACGGTATTAGTACTTTGGACGGTGCACTCTAATACAATGAAGGGCTTAAAGATAGTTGTACACATTTAATTTTTATTGAGTCGTCATAAAATATAAGGTTTAAATATATTTTTAGTTTTTTAAATTTGAGTTATTTTTTTTATTCCTCAAAATTTGAAGTTACTTTTTAAGTTCCTAGAATTCGTAAAATGTCTTTTTAGTTCTTATGTAAAGTGTGAATTAAACAAAAAATAAGATATTAACAATTTTTTGGTATTTTTTATTGCCAGAATTTGATTTTGTATTTTATATTTTAAAGTGTGATTTTTTGGCGGTTTAAAACTATTAGAATTAAGTCTTTAAAAAAATTATAACAATTTTTAGAGCGATTAATGAGTTTTTAATTTTTATTGATTTGATTATGATAGTTTTTAACTTCTCGAAGAAGTGTATTTTAAAATATAAAATAGAAAATTAAATTTTGTCTGTGAAAAGTTGTTATAAATTGTGAATCTCTTATTCTATATTTGATTTGATTTGTGGATAAACTAAAAAGAACATTTTATGAATTTCAAGAACTAAATAAAATAATTTTGAATTTGGAGAACTAAAAAGAAAATAAAAAGAAAATAACTCAAATTTGAAGGACTAAAATCTTATTTAAACCAAAATATAATTTAGCTAAATTCTTTAGAAATATAGTTTAAATAAATAAGAAAAAATCACAATTTTAGTTTTCGGTTTATGATTTTGATGCTCAAACAATTTAGTAATAAGCTTATATTTTTAAGTTTAACCAAGTGATTGAACACAAATGATTAATATATCAAAGTTAAAGTTGAATTTTTCAGATATATATTCGAGTTTGATCTTTGATAAAGTAATTATTCTTTTTATCAAATTTTACTTATCTTTTGAACGAATTTCAAATTAGTCAAGATTTCTTTCCCGGAAGGTAAATACAAAAAAAAAAACTTAGGCTCGGCTCAAGGCTTTTTATTCTTTTATAAAAATATAAATCCTATATTTTCAGTTTGGAAAAGCGAGCAAGCAAGCAGCAGCAAAGAGAACCATGGTTTACCAATTACCAATTGACCAGTCAATTCAAATAATGCCTATTCTTTATTTTAGAAAGAAAAAAAAAACGGTGTGAAAATGTTTCTATTGTTACTCAACCGTGTGAGATTGTGACCTCTAACATACGGACTACGTTGCATTCCACTATCCTACTATCTTTTGTAATATTTTAAACAAATTGTTTATAATTATATTAAGTTAATATTTTACTAATTATATATCATGTTATTATCAAGTTATTTTTTAATCTATTATTTTGCAAGAGACGCAATATAGGCTTAATTGTGTATTTTACTCATAGTTTCATGACTTTGCAAATTTTGTTCCCCAATTTTGTTTGCTTCATTTTACTCCCATATATTTAAATTTTGCCCTCCCATTAGTTCAACATCCATTATGTTAATTGGCTGCTGTGGTGATGTGATATTGATATGACAGGACACGTGTTACTGACATGAAATGATGATGTGGTATAAAGCAAAGAGTGCAACATTTTGAAAATATGGAGAAAAAATATGGAGCAAATTATACAATATTTTAAAAGTAAGAGATAAAGGCGAGAAAAACAATAAATAGAAAAAACTGAAAAAACTGTGACTCTGTTACAAGACTTATTTCTATATTATTATTATTTATTACTTAAAGTATTAATATATATATATATAATTATCTCTATTCACTAATTCAACCATAGTCTACATGATTGGACTAATAAACTATGACTTAATGTCTATACTAGTTAAACGAGTGGTGCATTTTTTTTTATATATATAAAACAATGTTCTATTTTCTTGTCCTGCTGTCCAAATAAAATCCCCAATTTTGTGGAGATATTGAGGAGTTTCGCCTGACTCCATAGGCTTACCGAGGGAGAAGAGTATCTTGGCTGGCCCATGTTTCCTGTACTTCACATATTTCAAACTGCACCTCCCTTTAATTTGAAAGTTTTTCAAAACTCCCCAAAATACCCTCAAATATATCCTTTTCTGGCACCCATTATGAACCCTACCTCTACTTTTCCTTCTCTTTGTGCTAAGTTTTTTTTTATTATTTATTTATTTGTTGAGATTCTTTGTTGTTCTGAATTGGATTTACTTGTTCTTCTGAAATTTAAAATCGTAATTCAAATTTTTTTATCTATAAAAATTGAAGATAATATCAAAGGATTTCCAATAATTCATGTATCCTTGTTTTATGCATGAGGTTCAATTTTCTTTTGTATTGCACTTTTAGTCTTGTCATGTAAAATTAAATTTAGTTAAATGCTCACAATGATTCTCAAAAGAGAATTAGACAATTGACACCAAGGAGGAAACTTTGCTTATCAACCATAAAGAACGCTTATTTTGTTTGTTTGTTTTAACTCTTAGTTCATCATGAAAAATAGACCTTGACTAATTCGAAGTTTCAGCCTACAGATAAGTAAAACCTAATCCATAATTATTTCTGTCAAATATTAATTTTGATACTATTCGAATAATTCAAACTTAACTTCAACATATTAACCACTTGTGTTCCGTTATTTAATTATAAAAAACACTTAGTTGTACAAGGTAAAACTAGGAAACTAATTTTGTGTGGAAAGTAAATGATAAAAAGCATTACAGGGCTTCATTCAATCCAAATGATTATTGTATTTTCACTCATGACTCTAGATCCTTATTAGTTGTGCTCCTTGTATATGTTGATGACATTATACTTGTTGGACCGAGTTCATCATGTGTTGTTGAGGTCTAGACCAAGTTACAATCCATGTTCAAGTTGAAGGTTTTGGGCTCTTTGAAATATTTCTTAGGCCTTGAAATTGCCAAATCTAGTAAAGGCATTTGACTTTCTCAGAGAAAGTACAACAATCATCGCTAGATGATACGAGATACCTTGGTAGTAAGCCAACACAACTATCTATGGATCAAAATTTGAAATTGACCTTGATTGATGGTGATCTAATCCCTGATCCCACTACTAGAAAAAACGCTTTTAACATCGGTTCTTTTGGACATTCAACATCGGTTAAAAACCAATGTTGAAACAGGCGATGTTGAAAGTACAAATGTTAACATCGATTTTCAAAAACCGATGTTAACATAATTACACAACATCTGTTTTCTTAAATAATCGATGTCAAATAGTAAGAAATAATGAAAAAAAATTTAAAATATGCATATTCAACATCGGTTCTTTTAAAAAAAACCGATGTTAAATTTATATATCGACATCGGTTTTCCTAAAAACCGATGTAGAAAATGACATTTCTACATCGGTTCTATCAAAAACCGATGTTGTATATTCCCTTTCTGCATCGTTTGTCACATAACCGATTTAGAATATCATTTTATAAAAAAAATATGACCTATTCTCTTTATTTCCATTCTTGTAATTTTAAAAAATACATTAAAAGCTTAAACAAGTGGAGTTCAAGCTTATATGGAAATTAGAACAAAATACAGTTCACAATAATTAATTACATATTAGATAAAAATGCTAATATTCATTAAAGAAGAAAAGTTACATCTAAAAGGCATGGAGATAACAAACACATATTCAAAGAAAAGCATAAACTATAATAATATTATGAAAACCTTTTCCCACCTCCCAATAAGCCTAAAAGGAAAGAAAAAAGGTATATTGATAACAAAATCCTAAAAGAAAGAAAAAAATGTCAAAAAGAGAATGAAAACTTTGAATTTATCTCTATGGTCCCGATCAAAGATATATAATTGGAAAAGCCAATTTATGTCCAGTCAATTATATTTCAAGCAACTACTGCATCTAATTGGAAACTAATGGCTAAAATTTTATTAAAGCAAACACAACACTTTATTCAAAGATTCTAGCTTCCCACACAAAAAGGGTACCTTAGCAGCCATGGTCCTAGCTCTTGCCCATTTTGAAAGAGTTGTTTCTGATTTAACATAGTCAAAATTTAACAGCAGCAATGTTTAAGGCCTTCTTCCACCTGTAATTAAGGTTTCAAAGAAAACACGCCTTCAAGAAAAAATAATTAAGCACTAATCAGGGACAAACCAGTTAATTGTAAACCTTGATGATTTTATAGTAAAAATTACAGTTCATGTAGATTTTGTTTAAAAAGACAGTCCATTGAAAAATATAATTATTTTTTCAATAAATACTCTATATGGTAAAAGTGTAATCTAATCAGAAATAGTTAGATATGATAAGATTATTACTATCTTTTAGTGATTGTGTATAAAAATTAATAAATTCAACAAAAATCCCTTAGGCACTTAAAAAAGATCATAAACATGAATACTGAACAAACCAACAACACAATCTACCAGATTTCTTTTGGTCCTGTAGCTCCTCACAAACAACATACACAAATGCTAGAGAAGAAAGAGAGAAAATGAGCATATGCTTCATCTATGGAGATATATTATGAACCAATAATTTTCTGCTATATACATGTCATATATGTGTTATTATAATTATATTGCAAACACAAATTATATTTCTTAAAAATATGTTAAGGTCAACTATTATAGAAATAAGTTTCAGCATAGACAAGTTTTATGAATCTAAATGGGCACTAATTGAACAATTGGTTAGTGAACTTTATGAAAAGCATGTTGTATAAAAAAAAATTATATGTCTGGTTTTTAACTTTGGAAGTGGTGAATTGAATTCAGGTGGCCACTGAAAAGTCATACTTGTGCTTCATTCTCTTCAATACTTGTGCTTCTGCATAGCCTAAAGAAATCATTTTTGGTCCATTAGTCAAAAGTACTACAAGCCTATGCATTGAAGCACGATTACAGAATTTTTCTGATTTTAGTAAAACCTCAATTATATTCTTAATTATCCAATCACATTCAATTAAGGATATTTTTTAGAAAAAATGCACTTAATATACTTGGTGTAAAGTATAAATTAACAACCATGACAATGGGATTGCAAAGAACCTCATCTAATTTCAAATGTTCCCAATGCATAAAGACAGTCTTGTCTAACAACATATTCATTTAAGTATACATACCTCGATTAAAATCTCCAAAGATAATTTCAGCTAGAGCTTTTCCACCAGCTTCACCAGGGTACCCCTCCCAAAGAATACTTGCAAGGAATTCCATTAATCAAATATGAAAAAATAAAGAGCACAATGCACAAGCAATCCCATATATACAAATTAACTAACTAGGCATGGATGAAGCACTTACTGAACATTCGTAGGCATCTATTCTATATGCATTGTAAAGTGATCCAACTTTAAGGATAATATATTATAATAGTTTCTCTATAATGCAAAGGGTATCCACTCTTACAAAGTTTCCTATAATAATGTTTGCTTGAATTTTCTGCACCACGTGAAAGTTAATTGGAATTTTGGCTTGAGTGAGAGCCATTTATTCACCTTCACATGTAAATACCTCCACTAAATGAATTCATAAGTTTTCATTGGCTATTGAATAATGGCTACCGAATTAGTGTTTGTCTGATAGTCAATTTACTTTAAATAATATATTTATAGAGAGTAAAGATATTTTAGGTAGTAAAATTATTTTAACAAGTTACTTATCTATTATAATCAGTTAGGAAAAATCGGTTAATATCCATAATTGGTTATACAACCGGCTTATGCATCATATTGAGTCATGTTTAATTAAAATTATTTTTAAAAGTTGGAATTATTGAGTCATGTTTAATTAAAAAAAATCTGTTCCAAACGAGTGGCAGAAACTAGATGATAAGCTCCCCATGAAATCATTGAAACAACTTTCTAATTGACATAAATAAGATCTCAACATTCATGCATAAGGATTCAGTGCCATATAGCATATGTGTGCAATATGGGCCTGCAATATAAATTATTAATAATTACTTGAATATTTGTCATAGCTAGAAGAGAATATAATTCTACTTTAAAATGATTGAGCAATGAACTTTGTTGATCTCACTGCAAGCATTAAGCAAAAAAAAAAAAAAAAAAAAAAAAAAAAAAAAAAAAAAAAAAAAAAAAAAAAAAAAAAAA
>PYAF01003963.1:608348-622689 GCA_007407185.1 Glycine tomentella
TCGCGGCGTTTACACTCAGTACGAAGTGTAGCTACATACAGTACGATATGTAGAGGCCATGTGCACCTGTGACCATTGCATTTCATTCCATGCATTCATACATTCATGCATTCATTCTGATTTGTTGAATTATTGATCTACTTAAGAATGTGATGAATTAGATTTGCTTTATTTACTACCTTTCTGAGGTGTCTGATGGAATAGAATTGCCTTGTTTACTAACCTTCTAATGTGTTCGGTGGTTTAGATTTGTCTACTGAGAAATTTATTTCTCATTAGATTTATTTTATTTTTTTAGATGACAATGATGGTCAGATTCCCTGAAGCTGGAGTTTGATTGATATGTTGAAGAAGCTATGTATTGTGCTGGATTGTGAAAAGAGATTTGTACTTGTATATTTTGTATCAGAGACATGGACTAATGTATCAGTCCTTCATATTTTGTAAATTTTACAATAAAGAGTTTTTACTGATACTTGTTTCTTATAAAATTTTAGCTCTATTGTCTCAACCTCAATTTATATTTTTCGACAAAAGACAAAAGGATAAAATAAATAAATTTAAAATAAGCAAATAAATAAGTAACTAAATAAATATATAAATAAAATTAGTGAGGATGTTACACCACTCACTTAAATTAAAGTGCCAAAATAATGTTTAAAAATAACATATTGAGAGTGTAAATTATCTTCTACTACACAATGTGGTTCCAACATAACCCAACAACAACAAAAATCTTATCTCACTGGGTCAGGTGTGGCTGGCTACATGGATCATCCATGCAATCAAATTTGCAACATTACCCAACAATTGAAAAATAAATATATGAATATCTAATTGAGAAATGAAGAGTTGGGCTTACATTGTATGTGGTAAGCTAACCTTTTTCTCCACTTGCAACTCCTTTAAGTCAATACTTGCATTATGAACTCCTTCCTTTTCATTTGCTTCCTTGCTCATGAGATTATCTGCATCTAATGCATTCTTTGCTCCAATTCCAGTAGCGCACATAAGTCTACAATATCATCCTAGTTAGGAATGACCTTGAAATTGAATCATTTAGCTTCATCATGTGACTTGAAAACAAAAGAATATATGTTAATAATAATAATAATAATAATACAAAATAAGTTCAATTGAGTAATAATTAATATTAAAAAGATTATTACCTTGACATATTCATTCCATGCATTTCATTTTCAACATTAATCATGTATTTTATATTATGTCAATTACTAACAATTCCATACCATGGTCTCCAAAGTTTAAAGCGATTCTTAACATTATCTTCTATGAGTTGAACTCCAAAACGCTTAGACAAATCTTGAGCTGCAGTGTTGTATGCCCCTGCTTTCCAATTTTCATTACCTTTGTTACCCAAATTCCTT
Organism: Glycine tomentella; assembly: GCA_007407185.1. NCBI lineage: Eukaryota > Viridiplantae > Streptophyta > Magnoliopsida > Fabales > Fabaceae > Glycine > Glycine tomentella. The sequence goes on from PYAF01003963.1 coordinate 609,737, forward strand.
CGGTCTCTAAGAACTTCAGCTAATACACATTCCATATCTAAATTCCAAGAGAAGAAACTTCTTGTGTCCTCGCTTGTTATCTTTCTTTCTCTAATTGGCTTGTTTTTTACATTGCTTAACTCCATTTCTCTAGATAAAAAATAATCATAGATTTATAATTGCATAAACATAAAGGTAAGATATGCCAAATTGGCATTTTACTATGCAATCTTTGTCTAGTTAAATCTAAATTCCAAAGTATCATACACACACAAAAAATTTAATAAAATAATCATGAAAAAAGTAATTAATTTATTTAAATAATAAATTTATAAGTGAAAAATTAATTATTTTAGTTTCGGTAAAAGATTTTATAAATGAAAGAATTTAATTATTTTATTCAAATACAAATTTTAGAAATATTTTCATCATTTTATCAAAATAAGAAATTTTAGAAACTGAAGAAATTTAATTGTTCTATCCAAACACAAGATTTTAAAAATGGAAAAATTTAATTTCCTTATCCAAACAACAAAATTTAAAAATGAAGAAATTTAAATTGAAGCAATTGAAATTTTTTGGAATTTAAAATTCCTTAGAATTCTAAAATACCATATCCAAAAACACTCAAAATGCATTTCTTTCAAGAAATTCATGGCCTCACCTCTCCTCTGGTTCTTGCAACACCTATCAATCAATATACTATAACTCCAAACATCAAGTGCCATGCCCCTCTTAATCAACTGGTCAAACAACACAACTACCAGGTGAAGATGTTGCCCTTTGCACAAACCATCCAACAAGATACTGTAAGTAACAACATCCAGTGCCCCACCACTTTCACACATTGCCTTAACAACCGTCCATGCAATCGCCACCCTCCCACATATACAAATATAATCAGCCAACAAATTGTAAGTCACAAGATTCAGAACCACATTCCTCCCACACATTTCATCGAACAACTTCATCGCATCATCCAATCTTCTAACCTTGCAATACCCATTAATCAAAACATTATAACTCCAAACATCTGGCCATCCCACAACCTCGTCAAACAACCTCCTTGCCTCATCCACTTTGTTCTTCAAACAATACCCCACCATCAAGGCTGAGCATGCAACAACACTAACCTCACAACCTCTCTTAATCATTTCATCAAACACATCCCGTGCCTCCCCCACCATCCCCTTCTTACAAAACGCATCAATCAAAACACTAAACACATAAACATTAACAAAAACACCCTTCCAAACCATCTCCTCTTTACCATCCTAATTGCCTCGTTTAACCGCCCCCAGCACATAAGGCTCTCACAAGAGGCCTAAAAGTGAAAACATTAGGCTCAACATTATTACCAACCATTTCATAGTATCACTCACAAGCCTCATTCACTAATCCTTCCTTACACAAACCCTTAATAATTCTACTGTACATAACCACATTAGGTTTAACATTAAAAACACAATGTTGTATCATTCTCAACAATCTAACAACGAATTTTGTTTTTCGTACATCACAAAGTCTGTTAATTAACGTCTCATAGGTGATTTTGTTGAATTTGAAGTCATCTGCGACCATTTCGCGTGAAATTTGAGGGCAGTAGAAACAACATTGTTGAGGAAGATACGGTTGATGAAGGTGTTGAGCGTCACGACGTTGCGCTTGAAAAGCTTCTTGAAGACGGAGAAGGGCAGAGTGACCTTGTCGACGTGGCAGAAGCAGTTGATGAGGATGGTGAGGGTGACGTGGTAGGGGGTGATGCGAGACTCTGCTTGGGCGCAGAGGAAAATCACCGTGGGTAAGCGCTTCTCCTTCGTAAGGGAGGCAAGCACTCGGTTGAGCGCGTGGGGGGTGGGGGGCACGAGTGGAGAAGGTGCATGAAGGAAGATAGTCGCCAGAATGCTTTCTTCATCTTTTGCTCAAACGCGGCTTCCTTCGAACCATAATAATGCATGACTCTATCACCGTTAGCATGCGGCTTCAATTTTCAGCTTGTGTTTTGAAGTTTGAAACTATGGAGGGAGTGTTAACGGAGTAACCCATACCATGACGTCGTTTGGCCTCTGCCGCTTACACTAAGGGTATGTTTTAAACACAATGTAAATAATATTTTTATCATGTATCTTTAAACCGATGATAATTTAGTCACTAAAAGAAAGAAAATATTGATTTAGTTTCTGAACATATAAAAAGTGTGATAATTATGTCTTTATCATTAGTTTTGTGCAATCATTTTGTCATTAAACTTTAATGTTTAAAGATCAATTTGTTATAAGTTGTAACTTTTAGAACTAAATTAATATTAAGTTGTAAAGTTTAAAGGTTAATTTATCATTAAATTGCTTGCAAGGCTTTATACATTCATGGAATAAATCAAAATTTGTGTTCTTTCAAGGATTAAATTGTCATAGATTTTAAAGATGAAATGAAGGATGCAATATGAGAGGGGGGATGAAGCACATAATAAGGTGGCTTGGGTTAGTTGGGAGGAAATTTGTTCTAGTAAGGAGAGTGGGGGCTTAGGAGTGAAAAACATTGCTTTGTTATTGTTGGGAAAATGGAGGTGGAATCTTTTCCACCAAGAAGGAAGATTATGGGTTAAGGTATTATAATCAAAATATAAGGGATGGAGAGAATTTTTTGAAGGAGTCTTTTTGGTGGAAGGACTTAAAGAGAGTGTGCGGAAGCCTAAATGGTGAAAAGTGGCTTGATAAGGGTAATGAGTGGAAGCCTAAATGGTGAAAGATGGCTTAAAAAGGGTCTTTTTTTTATATTTTTTTTCTAGTAATGTTTATATTTGTATTTGAAAAGATTTAAATTTATATGAAAATATTTTATTATTAATATTAACTTATAATATATCAAATAAGATTTTATTATTTTTGATTTGTTAATTAATTTTTATAATTATCATTAAGTGAATTAATAATTTGGTACAATAATATTAATTAATTTTATTTTAACAATTATTTTAATATTAACAACTGAATATAATTTAGTGATAAAAATAGTTATTGTGTATTCATAAAAGTCTAATGAATATAATTAACAGTACAATTCTTTCTTGACATGTTTGTCTTGTTAAAGGAAAATAATTTGATGATGGTAGCATACCTTGGCTTATATAGAAAATCCATAGCTAATACATTTGCCTTTTGAACAAGCAGCATGACAGCACCCATAAAGTTCTACAAGAGACATTAAAACCAAGAACATAAAAGATAAGAGACCATGTACAATGCAAATAAAACTCGTATGCTTCTCAAGACATCCTATTGAGAGGCATAAGGACTTTCCAAATGGAAATTATGAACGTTGTATATTAATATATTAAAAAAAAACTTTGTTTCTTCAAAAAATGTTCAACATTCCATCATCTTTTCCAGCTTAGAGTTGTGTCCTTTGCAAGACAACACCATTTCTGGATTATCATCAATGTCAGAGTAAGATGTGAAAAACAAATCAACATTACCTTTTGCACCATAAGCTCAACAAGTTGCATTAGAAACCTCCCCAATCCCTTTCCCTGAACACGAGGCTCAAGCTGTAATTTTCATACACATAAAGCATTGATATCTCTTCTTCCAAAACAAAGCGACACTGTACAAGAAGCGTTGTTGTGGCTGGCAGTGCCACTGCTTGAACGACGTCGTTGGAGAGTCTCGGATTCCATGGCCGGTGAGTGCAACAAAGAGAGACGGGTTATACGAAGTGAAAATCACGATTTAGGGGAATAATATACTTAATTGGGTGAAGATGTGGATGTTCGTAAAACCAATTATTAAATTAAAAATAAAAATTTATATGAAAAAATTACGACGGATCAAGATAAGTAAATGAAGAATAAATAAAAATAGTATTTTCTAAAATTATAATACAGGTTGACAAACATTGGCAGGCTTGTCTTTCTATGCTACTACTGTTATTATTATAATTATAGTAATTAATTATTACTGTATTATTATTAGAGAGATTAACTAGCGTGTTAATCAACAAATATTTATATAAGATGTGAAAAAAACAATTATAAGATTATTATAGTTTAATTAATGATTTTCAGTTTAAATCATCCGTAAATATTTATATTAAATATTTTTAACAAGAAATTTATTGTGTTTAATAATTCTTTTAACTTGATTAAAATTGTCTTTTTTGTAAAAGATATTATATTATGGTTTTAATTAATAAATCGTTGTTCAGTAAAAAAAAAATCGTTAATTCAACTAGAATAAATCTTTTAAGTCTCTTGAAAAAATATGTAGCTGAAAAAATATGTCCTATTAACAGAGGTTGGTTTTGTTTTAAGATGAAAATTAATCATTAATGAAATTAATAAATAATAGTAGTACTATGTACCATATGACATGATTAGAAAAGATACTTTAATTTCTAAAATAAAATAAATAAAAGTTATTGCTAATGATAATCATGCTGGACTAGATCGAGATATACACGCGATTTTGTAATTAGGTATTTACTTCTTGCATTTTCAGTAAATTATAAGTATTAGAGATAATTATATTTGAAGTGGAATGTAACCATTATAAAAAATAAAATTCATCTCAAAATATTAAAGTCAGTTGTATATTAAAATTCCAATGGAGACTTAAAAGATGAAACAACTATGAACTCCCTCGCTTTCCTTCTCTTGTGTTGTGTGTATATAAAGAGCCACACCCACACCACCAAACCAACAAGGCAACAGCAACAACAACAACAACAGCAACAACTTCTCTTCTTCCCTCTCTCTTCTTACCACTGTTTCATGCAAAACCATTTCTAGGGTTTTCGGTTTTCTCTCCATTCTTCAATTCTCGCGCTCCAACACCGCTTCGCCATGGCATTTCCGACCAAGAAGCTCGTCGACAACCCCGATGGTGCGTGCGCCTCTCGTTTTCCTCTCCTCTCACTCTCTCCCCTTCGCTCCGTTCAATTCCTCGCTCTCTGTCAAATTCCCCAACAATCCTCGCCTTCTTTGACTTTTCCGTCGACAATTGCTGCGTTCTGAATGCTTTCGCCACAGTTTCGTGCGGAATCGCGTTCTGGATTCTTTTTAACTGTTTGTGCTCTGTGCATTTTGTTGACTTATTTTGTTTCGTTTTATAAAATCTGTTTGAAACTTAAATGTTTTAGCATTAGGCTTTGACTGAATTTGCACTGTGCTTTAAATGACGGAAATCGCTGCTTGAGGTCGTAATATTCGACGTGAAATGTTGTAGAATTGATAGTGATGATTTCCTGTTAATCTAGCTGTTTTAGTCCGAAGATTGCGATTCAATGTGAGCGTTAGATTCCGATTTAGATTTTTTATTTTGTTTGTATTTCCCTTAGTAGCACTGCAGTTATTTATATATTTTTTCTTAAGAGATTTTGCAATAACTAGACAATTTATATATAGATGTATTTAAACATTTATTATTTATATATTTATTTATTTATTTATTTATTTATTTATATATGTATGTATCTACGTATATAACAGAGGAACAATTGTCTTGAAAGTTGAATAATTTTTTTTTGTTTTTGTTTTTAAATTTGATTGCAGATGTTGTGACTGAATTCATTGAAGGTCTTGTGGAGACATATCCGGCACTACAGTATTTAGATGGCTTTCCTCAGGTGATTACAAAAAACACTTAAAGACACATGCATAACTTGTGTAGTATTTGTGAGAGTTGCTAAAAGCAGTTTTTTTGTTGTTTTTTGCTTGAATGTAGGTGAAGGTTGTCTTACGTGCAGATGTTTCAGCTGCAACATATGATAAAGTTGCAATCATATCAGGTGTGACCATGCATAGGATACTTTATATTGCTTAACAGTTCATTTTTTCAGGAGTTGTGCCATTGGGATTCTGTTCAAAGTGTGTAAGAATTGTCATGCCAATTAAGAAAAAAAAATGAAAATAAAGTTGTAAGAGGAAGGAATAGGATATAGAAAATGGTGTGGAAATATGATATTTCACCCTATGAAACATGTATAAAATGAAACTTCTTAGGATGACTTTGCATCTTTATTTGTTCAATTTAATTGCGTTCATAGGTTTTATTGAGAAAATTGTGTGCATCCATATTTTATGTTACAGGGGGAGGAAGTGGCCATGAGCCTGCCCATGCTGGATTTGTGGCAGAAGGAATGCTTACAGCAGCAATATGTGGAGATATATTTTCTTCTCCACCTGTTGACTCAATTCTAGCTGTTTGTTTCATATTATTATAATTGATATTCATTTTATCTTTTCATTTATAAGCACAACATTTTCTTTTCTTCTTCTGATGCCACCTATTGATTTTGAAATTTAGGGGATACGAGCTGTAACCGGTCCTAAGGGATGTCTTTTGATTGTAAAGGTATTTTTTTTTCTTTCTTTAGCATTTTGTCATCCTAAGTATGGCTTTTTGCATTGGTCTTTCATATAAGTATGCATCTTAGATGTCCTACACATGGAAAGTGTTATCTGTGGTGGTTAAGATCATAAACAGTGAAAATATTCAAAAGTAAGCTTCTTTTTTATTATAATTATAATAGTATTATAATATTGTGTGCCCAATTTTTTTAAAAAACATGTCATCTTGTTAAATGTTGATGCTGTGAATAACATATAAGAAAGTGTGGCTTTTGCACTAACTTGAAGCTGTGAATAGCATATAAGAAAGTGTGGCTTTTGCACTAGTATGGTCAGTTCATGATGAGTCATTAGGATTTGCCTTTGTTTCTGGATTCATAGTGTTCGAATTTGGGTGTTGATAGAACTATACTGGTGATCGTTTAAACTTTGGTTTGGCTGCTGAGATAGCAAAATCTGAAGGTTATAAAGTAGAGGTATGTCTAGCTGGCTAGTGTTTTCTCATTGTATTCTAAATAATTAAATATTTAATATGTAGGTAAAGTATGACATGTATTTTGCCTATGCAGACTGTTATTGTTGGTGATGATTGTGCACTACCTCCACCTCGAGGGATTGCAGGAAGAAGAGGTTTGGCAGGGACTATTCTGGTTCACAAGGTACATTCATGAAGTAGTCACTTCTTTCTTTTGTTACTAATGCATATAAAAATTCTCTAACCATACATTTTCATTAAAACATATGAAGGGACTATGCGGCCAATGTATGAATGTAATTTCTTTTCTTGACATCAGCATTATAAATTGTGAATATAATTATAACTAAATATTATGTATTTTAGTTATAGTTGCTAGTTGTTATGTATTTCCACATGTTTAAGGATATTTTTGTTTTGTCTGAGCCAGGTTGCTGGAGCTGCTGCTGCTGGTGGTCTTTCTCTTGCTGATGTTGCTGCAGAAGCTAAACATGCATCTGAAATAGTGGGAACAATGGGTGTTGCTTTGACTGTGTGCACAATTCCTGGTCAAGTTGCATCAGATCGTTTGGGGCCAGGAAAGATGGAACTTGGTCTTGGAATTGTAAGTGTTCTTTATTAGTTCAATCTCCCATTAAGAAAAAATATAAAACTCAATTTGTTTTGCAGTAGTGTGTATCTGTCATTCTCTGTTTTATAGCCTGAAATAAGCTCTTGCATTGTTGTTTTTCTTGTGGTTTTCAGATCACAATATTGGAGAAAGTGTGCTTTTCTTTGTTCTTTGTTCTTCTCTTTATTAATACATTATTCTTTCATAAAAACTACTCTATAGTTATTTGATATTTTTCTCCCTAATGCTTGAAATTGAAGTGCTTGAAGTCTGTCTTTACTGCGATCTTTTCTCATTCAAATTCCAAATTATGCTCATTATGTGGTACCATTTTACAGCATGGAGAACCTGGGGCAGCTGTGGCTGATATGCAGCCCGTAAATGTGGTGATTTCTCATGTTCTACAGCAAATATTGTCCACGGTATGCCACAATATTGCATGGAAAGCTCTTGATGGGTGTATGCTAATTAATTGGGAATGAAATGTTCTTCTAACATATACTTTATAAGCTCATCACAAATTCGCAATAGTTGGCATGTGTGACAAATGAACTTTGATGTTCACCCTTTGACTGTACTAGGGGCATTCTGTTTACGATACTCAACTGAGTTTGAAGAAATTTAGCATATAAAGTTCTGTTTTACCCCTCGGTATTTCATATAGAAGGTGTCCTGTTCTATTTTTCTAATATTCTATTTGAATAAGCTACCTGTTAGCACCTGAGTTTTAGTGTAAGGTTTATTTATATATTGGAGACACTGTAGAGACCAAACAATGTCTTGTGAACTTATGTTAGTACAAATTAGTATAAATAGGAAAGTGAACAGGACAATATACTCTAAAAAAAAAAAAAACTCAGAATTGAGTCAAAAACTCAAGATAAATAATGACCTATTAAAATTAAAATTGGAAAATATAAATAGAACCCTATGGCCCTACAAATATTGGACAAAGAAACTTATGAAAGATACATTTTCTCTCTTAAGTAGCATAAAAATGCCAAATGGATTATTTTGTCTGCTAAAATTTGTAATCGTTAAATTTGACTACAATATCTTATTAGAAAGGACTTTTGGATTGGGTGGGAATAATGTGCACAGATTGATCCCAAAATTGCATCTTCTTATCAATCTACTTTTTCCTTTTGTCAATAGGAGTGTACTTTAAGCATGTAGGCAGTGCAATTATCATTCTTGTGAATGGGTCACAATCTTTGTTTGGTAATGTTTGCAGGAAACAAACTATGTACCAATAACTCGAGGAGAAAGAGTGGTCCTTATGGTCAATGGGTAGGTTCATGAATGTGTTTCATAGATCTTCTCATTATTGAATGTTGAGAAAAGAAGATAACAGATCTTTAACACATGTTTTGTCTACATCCAAAGAGGTTCATTGAAAAAGTTGTCTCATCTGATGTATTTTCATATTGAAAATATATTGCCTTTTATTAGGTAGCATTAACAATTCATCCATCTTTTTAGCTTTTTCTTATGCATTCTTTGAAGGTTTTTAACCTCCCTTCTTCAATCCTCTCTGCTCAGGCTTCTGTCTTTGTAAATCTTCTATTGAATTTTTAAAATATGCATGTTTTTCAGGCATACATTTTACTTTTTAAATATTTTCAGCATTGCTAAATCACAAATCCCATAATCTAGAATTTCAAATATTCCATCTGAAAATGCTTTCAATTTTTTTTATTGATGTTCAAGATCTTTTTTGACAAAATATTTTGCCTTTAGAATGGTTACTTCTTGAACGATTCCTCATATTCAGGTTAGGTGCCACTCCTACAATGGAACTAATGATTATAGCTGGAAAAACAGTTCCAAAATTACAGCTAGAACATGGATTGGCTGTTGATAGAGTTTATACAGGGTCATTTATGACTTCTCTTGATATGGCAGGTTTGTTACAACATTCTATAGCAATAAGCTTTTTTTTTTTTTTTTTTTTTTTTTTTTTTTTTTTTTTTTTTTTTTTTTTTTTTTTTTTTTTTTTTTTTTTTTTTTTTTTTTTTTTTTTTTTTTTCTTTTCATTATGCAGTTCTGATTAGGATTATTTCATTTTCTGTTAGGTTTCTCAATTTCTATTATGAAGGCTGATCCAGTTATTCTTCAACGATTAGATGCTCCAACTAAAGCTCCGTATTGGCCTGTTGCTGCTGATGGTTGGTAATTTTCTCTAGTTGTTTTCATCAATCAATTTTATTACATGGAAAATTTTCAATGTTGGTACTTTTCTAGTAACAAGCTTTTACCTCTAAAATGTTCATTAAACTATGATATTGATTGGAGTAAATTAATTAATTATTCATTGATTGAACTTTTGAAAATTGTTTTTTGCTTTAAAGGTAATCATCCACCTGCTAAGATTCCTGTTCCAATCCCAGCATCTCGATCAGCAAAGACTGATGAGGTATATCCATGGAAATTAGATGTCATTTCCCTTCGATGCCATGTAACTATTGTGATCTAAGAAATTAGATTAGGACAAATATGCTTAATAACAACCCTATGAAAAATGATCATATGAATTCTATCTGATTGGATTATCTGGTAGTTTTTCTGTTTTAGCTGTTGAAATTTGACTAGCATTTTTTTTGTATAACATTTGTTACTAGCTTTGTTGGTTCTTTGTGGTTAGCTGAACTTCATCTATTTTGTTGGTTTAATAATCCGAGTCATTTAGTTGGGCAGGGGGAATTCCTTCTCTAAGGAGCTGTTGCTCTGGTCATTGATTTGTATTTTTGCTCTTTGGGCTTTTGTTTCTCGTTCAATAATACTCATTGGGCTAGACTTTCCATTCTGGTCATTATCATTGGTCTGACCTACTGGATTAGGGGAGGATTTCATTTTTGAGTGTGGAATTTCTGTCCATGCTGCCAACAATGTCTGATAGGATGCATGTGTTGGGTGGATTGCATGGCCAACATGGTGGCCTCTGGAAAACCTTCAATCCTCTTTCACTGAATTGAGCCTTGCTTCAGGAGAGAGCAAAATTAACAGTCAACTGTTAGGTTCCAAAGAGAGGGCATCATCATCGTCATCCAAGCACTTTGGAGGAGTACCAAATGGCAGGCCTTTCTTGTTGCTGAACCATTATATCTCCCTCCACATCAGACTTTGAATTATGAGCCCATCATAAAAGGACATTCTAGTTCATAGAACATTTTTCACAACAAAAATACATTTTCACATTTTCTTTATTTTTAATGCAACAGTTAAACCTCGTCTATTTAAATTCCTTCCCCTTCTACCACCAGCACCTGGCCACTGGGTTCTCTTCCTTGGTTATCTTGAGTCATCTTGGCACCTTCCTCCAAATTTTGCTTTCTTCCACTTTCTTCTTCATACAATATTTCTAAAAAGCTGCAATGATTCCTGTATTTAGTATGAAAGTAAGATTATCAACCATCAATTTTGTATTAGTGCTAATTTATTTCACTAAGCATTAAAAAATTATCAAGAATGAAGACTATTACTACCATCCAATCAAATTCTTAGTATAGTTGATTTTATGGTGACTTTCAGCATTAGCTCAATTTAGTTGGTCTCCTATATAAGTGAACCCCCTGCTAGTCATGCAATCAGTAAAAAACAACAAATTGCAATACAATAGTTTGTATAAAAAGAAATTAATTCAAATTTTAGTATGTGAATTATGCTCTTTTATGCAACTCAGCTTATTCATGCATGCTATGGAGAGTTTTTTCCTTTTGGTAACATGGTGTTTGTTATTAATGTAAACAATGATGCTTAAAACACCTTAACTTCTTGGCAGTGGATGTCCTGTTTCTCTTAAGGGAAATAAATACTTCATAGTTAGCTTTCTGCTTTCTTGATCCTTTATACCCCCCTCCCCCCCGGCTCCTTCAGTTTTCTTTTCTTGTGTCTTAATACATTTTTTAAAATCTGGTTACCATATTTGCTTTATGTAAGCCACGAAGTCAGCCGCTACAACTAAATGACCAAGGCCAAATTCTTGAGGTAGCCATTGAAGCTGCTGCAAATGCAATTATAAATCTGAAGAACAATCTAAATGAATGGGATGGTAAAGTTGGTGATGGTGACTGTGGATCAACTGTGAGTCTTATACTCAAAACTGTTACTTGGCTTAGTTTTAATTGTTGCTGTATCATGTGTATTACTTGGTGTCTGGTTTTTCTTCTGCAGATGTATAGAGGTGCAAAAGCAATTCTTGAGGACATCAAAAAGTAAGTTTATTCTCTGCACTGCTTAGCCTTCTATATATTTTTGTTTTTCTTGTTTAGATTTATTTACCCATGTATTTGATTAATGGACTATTTGTATATGTTTTTCTTTATTGCATTACAAGAGTTTACATTCTTGAGGAACTGCAATGGTGGTTGCTGCAAAAATGTTGTCAATTTGGATTGTGATAGCAGTCTGACCTAAACTGCTATTTTTTGTTCAGTTACCCTCTAAATGATGCTGCAGAAACTGTGGGTGAAATTGGTTCATCAATTGGAAGATCCATGGGAGGAACAAGTGGGATCATGTATGATGCCATTCCTATGTCTCCTTTAAAGTTTAATCATTTATGCTATCTGAAATATGACTATTGTCACTCACTAATTTCTTTTCTAGATATACTATATTTTTTAAGGCAGCCCATTCAGTGCTAAAAGCAAGTTCCCATTCTGGTGTCACTTCAAAACAATGTGAGAACATTCTCCAAATCAAGCAACGTTCAACAAAAGCTTTACAATATTTCCCCTTTTATCCTTTTTTTGGTTGGATTTTCCACTCCTCATGAGTCGTTTTGTTGATTCAGGGGCTGAAGCACTCGCAGCTTCCATTGCCGCTGTAAGTAAATATGGGGGTGCTAGTGCTGGTTATAGAACATTGTTAGATGCCCTTATCCCAGCATCCTCGGTTCTTGAAGAGGTAATATCTGTTCATTTCCCTTCATTATTTTCACGACTTTATTTACTGTTACTTGCAATGATTTGGCTTTACAGAAATTAAATTCTGGAGATGATCCTTGCACCGCATTTGTTCTCTCCTCTGAAGCTGCATTGGCTGGAGCTCAGTCAACGGTAGACATGCAAGCACAGGTGACAACTTATTAATGGTTAAGTGGGAGAACTTTTGTGGTGTAGATGCTTCCTTATAATTTAGAGTTTAAAATTAATCTATTGATTTTTTTCACACTATTAGTGAAGACTGAAGAGAGAGTTCCACCCTATTGTAGTGACTGAAGGACCAAATTCCTAAATGGCATGAAAAATAAAAAATCATAAGAAAATCCCTTGCATGTTTTAATCTACTGTTGTCATTATTAGTGGATCTGATGGGGGTAGCATATGCAGGCAGGACGTTCGACTTATGTTTCTGGAGAGATTCTTTCAACAGTTCCTGATCCTGGTGCTATGGCTGCAGCGACATGGTACAGAGCCGCGGCCTTAGCTGTGAAGGCCAAACATCAGAGCTAAGCTACATACTTGAAATGTCCTGTTTGTGCGGATATAGCCAAGTTTTGTTCCGAATTTTGTACTCTCCTGTAACCATTTAAGGCTCTC
>PYAF01003963.1:622789-688199 GCA_007407185.1 Glycine tomentella
ATATTTTTGTTATTGATTAGAATTTGTTAAAAAATATAGAGAATTATTAAATAAGTCATGGATCCTAAAAGAATATTGTGGGTAGATTTAAAAAGTTCTGAATCTCAATATATCAAGATATATTAGATTTTGACTTTTGGCTAGGAGAACTTCGGTTCACCCAAAAAGAAAGTGTGTTCGTTAATATCTCTCAAAATTAAATAACTTTATATTCTGAGTCAAACCAGTTTGCTTGAAAACTGTGGTGTGAAATGAATAAGCTTTAGAGGAAGACACGTTAATGACAAGATACACTCATCTACTGTTTACCTCAAAGGAAATGGGGATTATCGCCAGAGAATTTCTCAATAAAATATACACTTCTATAGAATCAAATTGACCCACTTTGATCCTTCATTGTTTAGATTTTTAATCTAATAATAGTCTTGCTATATTTTCTTGGAAATATTATTGAAAGGAGTGGAGCAGAATCGCCAAGAATTGCATAGGAGTGCATTTGTACGAAAGTAATTAAGAGTGAGTGATGGATCTGTCGTTATCTTGTCAAACGTGGCCATTTGAAATGTTAGTGGGCTGTGAGTTCGTGCATGCATTTAGCTCTCTCACTGCCCCCAGCTGAATAAGGCGTGCCCTGCAAAGAACCTATTGTGTTTTCATAGTGTCCTCCTATATTGGCCCCCTTTAATCATGCGTGACTTGCCAATTTCTTCCTTTCGTTCAATATTCAGATGGAAGTTTGAATATTAGCCCTCTCGTTTCTAAAACCAATAGGATTATAAAAGTCACCACCCAATAGGCTCAGCTTAAATGGTAGAGGATTGCTTGAGTTTCAAATGAAATTGGACTTTGCTAGCAAACCACCTAATCGCTTAAGCCAGCCAGGTTTCTTCTCATTATTAATTGATTAATTTTAAATTCTCTTACAATATGTTTTTATTATTCATTTTTTTTTGCATGGTAAGTGTTAAATGTATTTTGCATTTTCAAAATATAAAAAAATATTTTCTTTTTCATTTATTATTTCTTTTATAAATATAATTCCAATTTCTTATGATAAATGTTAGCAACACCCATTCTTTATTATTGATTAAATTTATTGAAAACCATCAAATTTTATAGATTTTACTTCTAATTCAACAAACCTCACTCATTTTTTTTTTGTAATTTTCAATGAATTTTAAATAGTAAGAAAAAATTATATAAAAAGTGTTAAAAAAAATATGTTGTTAGCACTTTTCTTAGTACACCTTCAATAGTGGTGTTTATTTGGTTGAAACTGAAGGAAGGTAATTTTGTGTTTGTTTCATTGCTTAATCAGAATTATATACAACATTACACAATTAATATCAGATCAATACTAGGCTAGGATTCAGCTGATTAAGCTATAATTACGAAAGCTGATAATGTAGTTGCCTAATATAAGTTTATTGATATATTTGCATTAATGCTGACACACCCTCGCAGTCGAAGCTAGATGTTTTCGTACGCTGAGATTGTCTCGAAAATCTTCAAATAGAATCAATGGAAGCCCTTTCGTGAAAATATTTGCAATTTGATACTGTGATGGGACATGTAAGACACGTACTTGTCCACGAGCAACCTTTTCGCGAACAAAATGAATATCCATTTCGATATGTTTAGTGCGCTGGTGTTGAATAGGATTGCCAGAAAGATAAGTCGCACTAACATTGTCACAATAGACCAATGTAGTTTTCTGAATAGGACAATGAAGCTCCAAAAGAAGGTTTCTTAACATTCATAAACTGCATTTGTGACCCCTCGGTATTCAGCTTCTGCACTAGAACGAGATAAAGTAGGTTGTCGTTTAGAGGACCAAGAGATCAAATTATCACCAAGAAAAACACAATAACTAGATGTCGAATGTTTGGTATTTGGACATCCACCCCAATCAACACCAGTATAAGAATGGATAGTGGTTGTTGAGGATGGATATAGATGCAACCCATAATTCAGAGTGCCCTGAATGTAGTGTATAATTCGCTTGAGAGCATGCATGTGTTCCTCCATCGGATTGTGCATGAATAAGAAAATTTGTTGCACATCATATGATATGTCAGGCCTCATGAAGGTTAGATATTGGAGGGCACCTACAAGGCTGCGATAATGTGATGGATCATCATAATGTGTGCTAGAAGTAGCACTCAGCTTCAGTTTAGTATCAACTGGAGTCGTAGCTGGTTTACAAGAAGACATGCCAGCTCGTTCGATGATTTCTTCTGCATAGTTTGTTTGAGATAAAAATAGACCACCTGCATGACGGGTTAAAGCTATACCCAAGAAATAGTTCAATGGCCCCAAGTCTTTCACGACAAATTCTAAACTAAGCTGTGACATGATAGACTAGCGAAGATCATCCAAGGAGGCAGTTAATATAATATCATCCACATATAAAAGAATGTAAGTCATATGTGTACCTTTATTGTAGATGAAAAGAGAGTGATCTGACTTGCTGTGAGAGAGCCTAATAGTGGAAATATAATCAACAAATCGCTTGTACCAGGCCCGAGGAGCTTGCTTGAGCCCATATAAAGATTTCTTCAATAGACAAACATAATCAGGATGCGTCCCTAAAACCCATGGGTTGATGCATATACACATTTTCTTTCAGTTCTCCATGCAAAAATGCATTTTTAATGTCAAGCTGATGTATAGGCCAAACTTTCGAGGGAGCTAGACTGAGCACAGTACGAATAGTCACCGATTTGACCACTGGACTAAAGGTTTCACCACAATCCACGACAACCTGTTGAGTTTTACCATCTCCTACAAGTTGGGCTTTATGCCTCTCAAAAGAACCGTCAGATTTTTCTTTATGTGTAAAAATCCACATAGATCGGATAATATTGACATCAATCGGACGAGGCATTGACTCCCACATCTTATTTTTAATAAGAGCATTAAGTTCATCATCCATAGCCATTTTCCAATTTGGGTCTTTAAGGGCCGACATGAGATTACGAGGAAGAGGAGATTTTGTGATATGGGTAAGAAAGCTGTACTTTTTGTTTAGTTTGATAACCCACGTTGACTACGTGTGACTGGCCTTTGGGTCGGATTTGGAGTGGGTTGTGATGGGCTTGGAGAATGTGTTTCAACCTACTGAGAAGATAGGGGTATAGTTTGTTGGGTTTGAGACGTTGGATTGGTTTTTAAATGGTGAAGTAAATAGGGAGACAACCCACATCCAAAAATTGATATGAATGGCTTGTTGGAGTGTGCAACTTAGCGAACGAAAATTGGGATTCATCAAAGTTTACATGGCGACTTATTATGATTTTGTTTGAGGAAAAATCATAGCATTTGTATCCACAATGATTAGGCGGGTAACCCTAAACACACACGGTGTGGATCGGGCTTGAAGCTTATTTATAGTGGTGGAGGGAAAGAGGGGATAACATAAGCATCCAAACATAAGTTGGCTCTTTTTGATAGAGAATTTTGAGTGGTGATTGGTAGGCTAAACGTTTGCTTGGAAGAATGTTTAGAAGGTATGTTGCCATTTGTAGTGCATGATGCCAAAATGATGGTGGTATAGAAGCATGGGCAAGTAGAG
Source organism: Glycine tomentella (assembly GCA_007407185.1). NCBI lineage: Eukaryota > Viridiplantae > Streptophyta > Magnoliopsida > Fabales > Fabaceae > Glycine > Glycine tomentella. The sequence continues at coordinate 626,364 of PYAF01003963.1, forward strand.
TATGAATACTGTTGTTAATGGTTCGTATTTTTCTTTCGGCTTTTCCATTTTGTGCTGAAGTATGTGGACATGAAAGACAAAAATATAAACCATTAGCCTTACAAAAATCCCAAAATGGTCCGTTCACTATTACAAATGTTGCCTTTTACGACACACATTCAACGTCAGTCATATGATAACCATCGTCATTGAGTAAGTGGTGGCAATTTTGTAATAATATGCACTTGCCAAAGACAGTTATTCGCTAACTTGTATTTATTTGTTGACAACAATGACGGTTATATGACAACCGTCTTAGTATACAAGAATTCAAATACGGTTTATTAAGGAATTGTCGTTGTCTTCAACATTTCAAATACGATTACGTTAACAACCATATTTGAATGTCCCCAATTTAAAACGCTAAATTATATTACTTTCCCCCCACTGACTCTATCGAACGAGCTACCCCTAGATTTGTGTAAAATCATTTCTTCCTCTGTTCTGGAGTTAGTCTTTGCTGATACCTACTATCGACTTCAACCATTTCTTTGGCCCTCTCCAACACCGTTGCAGCTGACATTCACATCGAAGTGGGCGAACCGGATTTGCTGTGGTCACGTATACAAGGTATTGTTTGTCTCTTATGTACGCGTGTAGCTCCATTGTTTGTATATCTGTGATTTGGTCATACGTATTGTTCCTATTGTTGAACAGGAAGGATTTCATCAAAAAAACTTGTGTAATGCTACATTCAACTTCTTCTCGTCATAAGAAGCTCATTTTACCAACCTGTTCAAAAGTCAAGGTAAAACCTTGTTTTTTTTTGTCCCTTTTGTGACATATAAACATGTTCATAGCATATACAATTTTAATATTATTTATTTGTCGTCACTCCTATTATCCCAAAAGCTTAAGTTGTGTGATAAAAATATGTGCATGATAAAGATGAACTGACATATACACCAATTAGAGAAGACAAACTTTTTTTTGGTTCTTGTTTGTGGGTTGTAAGCCCATAAGTTCCTTATATGCAAGTTCTTGTTTGCGTTAGAGCCTCTTCAACCAAATGGTAACTTGAAAAGGCTTATTGTATTACGTTATGATGGAACTAGCTTTCCAAGTTGGTTTGGAGGCACTCATTTATCCAATTAAGTATCTATTACCCTAACCGAAAGTAAATTTTGTTTTATCTTGCCACCATTTGGGCAGTTTCCCTCTTTGAAGGAGCTTTCTATTTCACGCTTTTATGGTAAAGCTACTTTAAATATTTGATTCAGATCTCTTGAAAGTTTAAAGTTTGAGGAAATGAGTGCATGTAAAGAATGGTGTTGGTGAAAGCTTGTCTTGTCTTAAAGATCTTTCTATAAAATGTTGTCCTTGGAATTGGATGATAAAAACCATGCCTCAACAACTTTCTTCTTTGAATAAATTGGTAATTTCTAAATGTCAACACTTAGAGAATTCAATTGCCAAGGCTGCCAACATTCTTGAGCTAGAGTTGTGTGGATGTGAAATTTTTTTGTTAAAAGATTTCCATCCAGCTTGAAAAAGGCCAGAATTCATGGAACTCGCCTCATTGAGTCTTGCCTCTAGCAAATTCTGTTCAGCAATGCCTTTCTTGAAGAATTAAAAATACATGCCTTCCATGGTCCAGATCTAAAATTTTCCTCTTTGGATTTACAAATACATGATTCTCCTGACACTCTATCTATAACTAGCTAGTCCTCCCCCTCATTGCCTTTTGCACTAGACTTGTTCGTAAATCTTCACTCTCTAAATCTCTATGATTGTCAATAGCTTGAATCATTTTCCAAGGGGGGTTTGCCTTCAAGCCTATGCAAATCATGATTAATTTTACACTAACAAAGTAGGAGCAAGCTAGTTATCAATTAGTACTATGATTAAAACAGTAGTTCCAACTGAATGTATAAAATGAATTTACTATATGCATTTTGTCTTGTGATATGAAGATGATATCCTCTTAATTGGTTTACTTTGATAATTCTTTTTATGCCTTGCCAGTGAATTGAATTGGGAAAATGGAACTACTTTGCTGTGAGCTGTGATAAGAGAAATCCAAAGGTAGAAGCTGCTCATTTGGAAAAGGTCAAACAACTTCATACCAGAGCAGGTGTTTTGATGTTTCTTTTTGTCTATGACAATGCAAGCTATACACTTGCATTATTTTTTGTTACTTTTGAATTGTTGGTCTATAGTTATTTATGTTCTTATAATATCACCATTAATCATAGCATTTCATGAAGTTGATATCCATAGAAAATTACAAATAAATTGAATCTTGTTAATTGGGAACATATTAAGTAGTAGGTTGAGTTGGTCCTTCATATGGTCATGTAGCTTGTATGAGCAAATAGTGAGGAGTTTAATTGATGCTGCCTCCATTCTTCATAATCGTAACTAAATTTTAGCAGCATAGTTGTGCATTGTTTGTTTAGAGGTACCATGACCTGTGTTCAACTAGTGTTCATAGTACATATTTCAAATGGCATATGCACCACTTCATTCACCCACCTAAAAGTGTCAACCAAACCATACAAATCAGTTTTCATAAAAACCAGTAGATGAAAAGTATAACTAAATTAATTTTATCCTAAGAAAGCACATAAGAGTAAAAAAAAGGACAGTAGATGGAATTGTGAAAATTTTAAAATTTGGACATCATGCATTTTCCTTTAAGGTCCAATGTCTTCTGACTATTAGTATTTGAAAGCTTACCTCCAGTGTTTTTATTTTCTCCCTCAAACTGTCTAATTCCTATGAATTCTTAGGAGCTTATTGCCTAATTTGTGTTCTTTGGAATATTTTTATCTCCAGTAAGTTGTCTTCTTCAAATCACCCTTTTGCTGCTTTACTAGCTTGTGTAGTTTTTCTTTCTCAATTGAGATCCTGATAAAGATAGAGTTTCAGGTCACTGTACTGACCTCTAACAACCTCCAACTCTGATTACAAGACTCTAACTCCTATTTGTTTTTAATCCTTAAGATGTCTCATTTTGTGTTACTCATTAAGTCACTGTTTTGCCTTCTTCTTCAACAATGCAATTGTACCCACCGGTTCATTTATTTCCACAGTTCCTTTTTGTACAAGTGGCTAAGATCCCTCAATTCATTTTGATTAGCTTCCAAGTCAGTTGTTAAAATTTCTTTTCCTTCTACCTGATCATGTAAGCATCAAATATCCCCATTAAGCTTTCCATTCTTAGTTTTTAGTAACCCGATGTCATTAAAGAAATCCCTAATAACTTGTTTCTCTTGCTTCTTCTGATTTTGAAGCTACTTTGACTTGTTCTCATTTTCCAACAACATCTGTTGTATCTAAATGCTAAATGGTCATTTTTTAGTCATGAGGATAATCAATGGTTGTTGGTGATGTATCTTTGAGTGCATGTGAGCAAATTAATTGTTTCTTTTATTACCTATGTAGTTAGGGGGAAGGGAAATTGTTAGTATCAAACCTTCTTCCTCATCCAGATATAGCTGCTACTGGGACTAGACAAGTTGTTTGTAAGGTGAGGTATCATAATATTATAAGGGATAAATTAGAGGTTCAAACAAATTTGTTTGCTACACCCCTACACTTCTTCACTACTCAAGTTCTTCTCTTATGAAAGACAAATGGATTTTGTATGGTTAACAGAGACATACATGGAGTGATGGAGAGATTACATGTGAGTTGAAAATTATATCTTCCTCCTTCCACTTTGCTCCATCTTGGCTTGCCACATGATTCTGTCTCCACACTTCTGACAAAACTAGGTCATTAGATCAATGTTTGTATCCCATTGTCTCAACTATTGTCATTTTTTTAGTTTAATTAATTTTTTTCTCTTAAAAGTTTACTTTAACTCTTGGTTTGTGAATACAATGGTAATGTTTCATATGCATGCTTATCTATTTTAAGTTTCTAATAATAATTGCACTAACAAAGAATGTGCACCATTGACTGAAGGCCTCATTTCGTTAAGGAGCCGATGCCCAATTTCTTCATAACATGTGGGGTTTTGTATTTCACTTCCCCTTCCTCTCACTGTATCTTCTTTTAACTTCTCATTTTCTTCATCACATCCTAAGCAGTTATCACAAAATTGTTGGAGGAGAAAAACTTGCATTATTTTTTCAGAATACTCGTTATGTCAGTGAAAGAACTGTACATTGAATTTCTTTTATTTGTCTTTTGCTCTCACTTATTTAAATTTCATCATCTTTTGTTTTTTCTCTTTAAAATCTTTATCTACTTCTATAATCTATAATCTATAGAAATTCATAAAGGGAATATCCTCTTTTGGTGGTATACACATTTTGTTTGACTTTTTGTTCATAAATAATTACGAAATTATTATCTATTATTTTTTCCCTCAACTTCTCATATGTAATCGCATATAAAGATTTTACTGCTTTCCTTAATTTTTTTCTACATTTTGTGTACACCAATTTGTATTCCTATTTTACCCTTAAAAAAATTATCTTAAACTCATGCCTCTCACGTATCTCACATACAACATGGTTTCTGATGCTACACTCTCGAATGGGGATGTCCTGATTTTCTTAAACTATTCTAGGCAACCATTTCTTAAACATGGTTTCTGATGCTGCATAGAAGCAATATCTATATCATGTTTCTTATCACATTCAGGTTTTTCATCTAACCACATCACTACTGCATAATAGATTCATTATTGCTTTACTCAATGAAAAATCAACTTGTTTCACTGTACAACTGTGGCATAAATGTGTGTTTGGTTATTATTGTTAAATGCTGCATTATTGTATTTGTTAATTACTAATACAATGACGACACTGATGAAATGATATATTCGCAAGATATATGATTAAAAATTTCCTTATTATTCTTGTTTTTTTTAGGTCTTTCTTGTTCACTCAATTAGCATTTTGAGGATTATTTCGTCTTGTTTTCTCTGAGAAAGACTAACTCTTTCCCACCGTTGACATCACCACATTGTCTTGTTAGTTTTATTGACCATCTTTTCAGGTATGTACCGTATGTTTGTTGATATGTCAATTACCTTTACTCATAACATACAATGCATAGTTGGTCAACCTAAGTTCCCTGTATAAGGTTCAATTCAATGATTACTACTGATAGTTTGTATTAATCGTTGAATTGAATATTGAATTGTCCATTTAGACAGTTTGGGAGGTTATTTAGTTTATACATGATTCGTACATATAACTTAAGTATGAGTTGTTTAATTTAATGACATTTTGGTTTACTGCATTTTTCTTTGTTCTCTGAGTGATACATGAAAGTGGTGACAAAAAGTCACCACTCACATGTTGTGTACTTGGAGACCAATGAGAAATGCTGCCGAAATTTCATTAAATTAACCCAACCATACTTAACTTTTATGTATGAATCATGTATAAAAGATAACTTCCTGAATGGGGTAGGGCCACACCATTTTGAATATTAGTCTTTCATTTACATGCATAGAAGACTTACAAAATAAAAATGACAGCTAAGTGAAACCATGGATTGTACTTGGATGAAAGCACCGTGCATTAGTGACCAGTACTACAATGGTGTTGAACAATTCCTACAATTTATCACTCAAAATGCACCTAGTCTGCATGGAAATTATTTTTGTCCATGCCGTGAATGGGAGATGACAATCAATCGATGACATTAGAACACATCTAATCTGTCACAGTATCTTTCTGAGTTACACAAAATGGATATGGCATGGAGAATTGCCAGACATGCCAACAGTCAAGAACAATGTCGATGTTCATGAAGATGCAGCAGATCGTACAAAAGACATGCTACGTGATCTTGGAAAAGAGAATTTTCAACAAGCACATGCACATGTGAATGACAAATTACAAAGTGATTCAAAAATCCCTTTGTATGAAGATTGCTCAACCTTCACAAGATTGTTAGCGGTTTTAGCTTTGGTTAACTTGAAGGCAAGATTTGGGTGAAGTGATAAAAGCTTCATGGAATTGCTATCTTTGTTAAAGAAAATGCTACCGAAAGATAACACTTTGCTGAAAAATCATTACGAGACAAAGAAGATTTTATGTCCCGTGGGAATGGAGTACCAAAAAATCCATGCATGCCCTAATACAGAAATGAATTTGCTTATTTGAAGAATTGCCCGACATGTGGGGTATCGCGATACAAACTCAATGACAATGAATCTATTGATGATTCGTTCATAAATAATAGTTGTCCAGCAAAAGTGTGTTGGTATCTTGAAATAATTATGAGGTTTAAGCGCTTGTTTGCTAACGCAAATGACGCAAAAAATCTAACTTGGCATGCACATGGGAGGAAAATTGATGGACTTCTCTGACATTCTGTCGATTCTCCACAATGGGCTACTATTGATCGTTCGTATCGAACCTTTGGGGATGAGCCAAGGAACCTAAGGCTTGGTCTAGCTTCAGATGGAATGAATCCTTTTGGTAACCTTAGCACTAACCACAATTCGTGGACTGTGTTGTTGATGATTTGCAACTTCCCTCCTTGGTTGTGCATTAAGCGAAAATACATTATGTTGTGTATGATGATATCGGGTCCAAGACAGCCAGGAAATGATATTGATGTGTATCTTGCTCCATTGATTGAAGACTTAACAAAATTGTGGGTTGACGGGGTTGATGTTTTTTATGGGAATCTACAGGAGACCTTTATGTTGCGTGCCATGGTTTTTTGTACCATTAACGACTTTCCAGCATACGAAAATTTGAGTGGATATAGTGTCAAGGGCCATCATGCATGTCCTGTTTGTGAGAAAGACACATCCTTCATCCAACTGAAACATGGAAAAAAGACTGTATATACAAGGCATCGAAGATTTCTGAATCTTTATCACCCGTATCGCCGATTGAAAAAAGCTTTTTATGGAAGTCAAGAGAAACAGTCTGTGCCTAAGCCTTTAACTGGGCACCAAGTCCACGACAATGTTCAGGACATCCTCACTATCTTTGGGAAGACCCACAAGAAAGATGCTAATGACAAAAACATTTGGAAGAAAAGGTCAATCTTTTTTTATCTTCCATATTGGTCCGATCTTGATGTAAGGCATTGTATAGACGTAATGCATGTTGAGAAAAATGTCTACGATAGTTTAATTGACACCCTACTTAACATTACAGGAAAAACCAAGGATAATTTGAAAAGTCGCCAAGATTTGGTTGAGATGGGTATACACAACCAATTACATCCAATTAGTACAGGTTGCCAAACCAAGTTGCCCCCAGCATGTCACACATTGTCAACAAAGGAGAAAAAAGCTTTTTGTCAATGTTTGAGAAGTATAAAGGTCTCACATGGATACTCTTCAAATATCAAGAGCCTTGTTTCCATGAATGATCTTAAATTGGTTGGGTTGAAGTCTCATGATGGTCACGTGCTAATGCAACAAATATTGCCTGTAGCAATTCGGGGAATATTGCCTGACAAATTTAGGGTTGCCATAACTCGGTTGTGTTTTTTGTTTAATGTCGTGTGTAGGAAAGTCATTGACCTAACACAATTAGATAACTTGGAGAATGAGGTAGCTATTATCCTTTGTCAATTGGAAATGTTTTTTCCTCCATCATTTTTTGACCTAATGGTCCACTTCATTGTTCACCTTTTTAGGGAGATCAGGTTGTTTGGTCCTATGTTTTTATGCTGGATGTATCCAATTGAGCGGTACATGAAGGTGTTAAAAGATTATACTAAGAATCAATACCGACCTGAAGCATCCATTGTTGAAAGGTGTGTTGCGGAAGAATGTATTGAGTTTTGTTCTGAATACATTGTTACAGGTAAACCTATTGGGATCCCAGCAAGTTGTCATGAGCAGACACGTGGAGGAAAGGGTACACGTGGGTTCAATGTTGTAACTAAGACTAGAGATGAGGTTTCACAAGCTCATTTTGTATGTTTTGAATAACACACCTGAGGTTGTGCCCTACATAGAAGCTCACAAACAAATTGTGGCCCAATCTCACCCAAAAATGAACATGATGAAGCTTTTGCAACTACATAATAAAACTTTCATTAGCTGGTTTAAGGCAAAAATCTTCAATGATGACAATTCTTCTTCAACATTACGATTGTTTGCTGTTGGATCGAATTTGAATGTACCCACTTGGAAGGGGTTTGATATCAACAACTACTCCTTCTACATTAAGTCGCAGGATGATAAAAGTATTGTTCAAAATAGTGGGGTTACCGTTGACGTTGATTCTAAGCACTTTTGTGGTGCATCTGATAACAACACAATTAGTGCGTCTATGCCATACTTTGGCATAATTGAAGACATCTAGGAGCTTGATTATAGTGCATTCCGAGTGCCTATTTTTAAGTGTAAGTGGGTTAATGGAAATACCGGTGTGCATGAAGATCGTCTTGGATTTACATTGGTAGTACTAGATAAGTTCAGGTACAAAAATGAACCATTCATCATGGCAGAGAAAACAAAACAAGTGTCTTACATCCAAGATCCGAGTGGCTCAAGATATTCAGTGGTTCTACAGGGAAGAGCATTAACTAAAATTCATCATGTGGGTGATGATGTAGCACTTGATATTTGTGAAATGTCTGCTTTCTCGACTATAATGCCTTCTATAGTGGAAGACAATGATGTTGATGATGAACATGCCAACCGAAATGATCATGAAGAAGGTTTATGGGAGAACATGATTATATAATTGTTTCATAACAAAGTAAAGTATTTATTTTATATATGTTTTCAAATTGGTTTGGTTTAACATTAGTATGTCTCTAATTTTGCATAGTATAAGTGATTCAAATAACTGATGTCATGTATTGCTTTGTTTTGTTTGTCACAGTGATAGCCACTCCCCCACAGTCCCCGCCAAGTTTAGAAGATAATCGTTCTGAGTAAACATCTAGGAAAAGTAGATGAATGACTCGTCTAAGAAGCCTGGTTGTTAGAAACTTTGATCAGAACAAGCCTACGATTAACGTTAATCCTGGAAGTGGGAAGGCATCTGGGCCACACAAACAAAAATTCCATAGCTATCTTGGGGTTGTGGCAAGAGAAAAAAAACCAATTGTCCATTTTACTTGTAACGACGTTGCTGAATCTTTGAAGACCTTAATATGGGACTACATTATGGTAAAAACAAATATTTCATATGTTTTTTACAATAATAATTAAGTGAATAACATGTATTTGAATAACTGTTACATGTTGCGTTCACAATGCAGGGAAAATTTAATATCCCAAAAGTAGATAAAGCAAAGAAGAAGGTCATGTCATCGGTTAGCACTAGATGAAGACAATTCATGTCTTCCTTAACCACTAAGTACATATATGTCGATGCAGATAGCGAAACTCAATGACAGGCTTCATTGAAATATGGTATAGATGCACAAACTTGGGAGGCATTTGTTGTTAGTCGGAAAACACCTACTTGGCAGGTAGTTATGGATTATTTTGATTGTTGGGTTACATTTTGTAACTGTTACAAGATTTGTTAGTCAGTCACATGATTTTGTTTTCACTTGTTGACAGGGAATTAGGAAAAAGGCACAGGAAATCCAAAAAATGAATCAATGCCCCCACGTACTGTCTCATGGTGGTTATGACTTGCTTGAGAAGAAGTTGATGGATGAAAAAAACAAGAAGCGACAACATGATGCAATGAATACTGAGCATTCATCAATGGTCGATGATCCTCCATCTCCAATTCCAAGAAATATGGCCACATGACATCTGACACCACACAAGAAATATCGGATAAAATTGTGAGCTTAATCAAACTAGGTTTGTTTTTGTTGATGATATAGTAATACCAAATAAAATGATATTTTTGTAACTTCATTGTGGCATGATTCTTTAGAAGAACAGATGACACAAGGCAACTTTGTTCCTCATGGTCAACAAGACATATTAAATGCTGCCATTGGACGATCGGAGCACCTTGGTAGGGTTCGTGTAGCAGGGACAATTGTCACCATCGGGCAATACTTTGGACGCGCATCACGTGCCTCAAGTAGTTCATCTGCATCCATTAACCCCAAACAGTTGGCTGGTATCAAAAAAAATATAAAGGAAGAATGTAGGAGAAAAGTAGAGGAGGAATATAAAAAAAGTCTGGAGAAACTGAATCAAGAATGGGAGGACAAGGTGAATGAAAAAGTAAAGGCAACAGTAAATATTGAGTTAACCCAAATGGGACTCAACATTCACTGTCGGTTGACACTAATATACAAGAATTAGTTGCTCGTGTTAGCACAAAGGGAAGTTGTGCTGAAACAGCAACCAATGTATCTGGTGAAGAAAATGTTACTGCTGGGACAAAATGTATGGGGTTGTATGTTGATCGTTGTGGGTCGTTGATCCTAGTTGCGTTGGGTAAAGTTCATGACGTCCTCTCCACAATTCACAATGTGGATTATGCTGATGAGGTCACAAGAGTCAATGTGGAAACAATTTATGATGGGGACGCAAAAGTTCTATTTTTGATGTCAGAGATTAAGTATGTGAAAGATACCTTGCAGACGTTCGTGGGATGGCCCAAACATTTGATCAAACCATTATCTCCAAAGGTATACATCTATGTTTTACGATAATTACATTGTATATACAAATATTAAATTGACCTCAAATACATGTCATAATATGTCTGATTTGTATTACTAGGATGTACTGAATTCCTCAAAAAACATAGTTGAAGCTGTACAAAGGTCCACTAAGGTGTGTGCAGTGGATCCTTTGGATGAATTGATTAAGATCATGTACGATGTTTACCAAAGGCCTGTGGAGTTGTGGTGGGATGGGTTAAAGTTTGGAATTGCGAGTAGAAAAATCCTTCTTTATAACATATTCAGATATTAATGAAATAATAGCAGGTGACAAATATTTGAACATCTTTATACTACAACTATGGATTATGTAAGTATAGGGGCGTTAAGTGTCAGTTATACTCATAAATTAATCATAACTGATACGATATATATATATACACACACATATATATCAATAACATTTTCACTTTTATATCATATGTTAATAATAGGCTTTTGGATCAGTCGAGTACATTGTTTGGTTATGGTTCTGTGTATGGGTTCTTTGAGCCTCAAATGATACACAATGCAAATGATAGATGTGCTGACTGTCAACAATACATTCAAACATGAGTCAAGGAATCACATAGACAGTTGTACCTAGGAGGTTATTTGAATCAATAAGTTTGCTTCATATGTTCCATTAGGACTAGTATGTGTATATGTAATTTCTAATCACGGAAACAATGCAGGGCCCATTGGCAGCTTTTTGTTCTATGTCTGTCGACCCATACAATTGTGTGGTTCTGTTCTTTGCGTAAGAAGCAAGACATTCACATCAAAGTTGTCATTATCAAGTAAGTTCTTTCGAAATTTCATATTTGAACATTATCAAGCAAATTAATCTCTTCAAGATAAAGGTCATGTGTTAACCCACATGTATGTTGCATTTGGTAAATTAGTGCACTTAGGACATTGAATTCCGGCGTTGATGGTGAATGTAATGTACCTGGACCACACTGGATTAAAGTCAAGGTTAGTCATTTAATTGAACATTATGTACATATGTGTATACATTATGTTCCAAGCTGTTGTGCGATTTAAACATTCTTACTATGCAAAATATAGAGCAATGTTCAAAAAGGAGGCTTTGAATGTGGGTATTACATAATGCATTGGATGTGAAACATAGTTCATTGGGGTTTGAAGAATGAATGGACCAAGGTATATTAAATTGAACTCGTTGTGGTATTTGTAACATCTCGGGCGCTGACGAGGACAGGGAGTGATCGTCGGTGCAGTGAGGCACGGACAAGGAGCGGCTCCTGACAGGCTTCCAGTGAGAGGGGTACATGAATGAATTGAATACACACCTGAACGAGAGGGATCCAGAGCTGCAGGTATGAGACTGTACAATTGAGGATAACTTGAAGGATTTAATAGGTACCTATACCAACAAGGTGCATCTACTTTTCGGTAGCCCATAACATAAGAACTCCACAGTTAAGCGTGCTTAACTTGGAGCAATCTTGAGATGGGTGACCTCCTGGGAAGTTTCTCAGGAAGTGTGTGAGTGAGGACAAAGTACACTAAAAAGTCTTGTGTTGGTATGTAGGGACAGTCGTTGATCCTGCAAGTGGCCAGGCGTTACAAGTGGTATCCGAGCAAGGCCTCTCTACCAGTACGGTGTAGTTCGAGGACGAACCAGGCGGAAGCTGGTGGGCATGTAACATCCCGAGCACTGACGAGGGCAGGGAGTGATCGTCGGTGCAGTGAGGCACGGACAAGGAGCGGCTCCTGGTAGGCTTTTAGCGGGAGTGGTACATGAATGAATTGAATACACACCCGAACGAGAGGGATCCAGAGGCTATGCAGGTATGGGACTGTACAGTTGAGGATAACTTAAAGGATTTAATAGGTACTACCTATACCAACAAGGTGGCATCTACTTTTTGGTAGCCCATAACATAAAAACTCCACGATTAAGCATGCTTCACTTGGAGCAATCTTGGGATGAGTGACCTTCTGGAAAGTTTCTTAGGAAGTCTGTGAGTGAGGACAAAGCACACTGAAAAGTCTTGTGATGGTATGTAGGGACAGTCGTTGATCTTGCAAGTGGCCGGGCGTTACAATATTAGTGTTGATTGAAACTGATTTGGTAAGTGTTTTTACATGTAATTGATTGGTTTGTATACCTACTTATTGTTGCAGTGGTTTGGTGATGGTATAGCGTTAGACATGGAAGACATAACAACAATAAGAAAGAAATGGGCAGAATGTTTGTTAGAATTTAAAAATCATTGTAGGCAGGTTATGATGGAGTATGATTTGGATTGACATTGTTTGTATGTTAATTGGCTAACTTTGTGACAATTTTAGTGGATTTAAAAAACATATGTGGGAATGTATTCATGTTTATTACCTTTTGTAAGCTTCAAAGTCCAACATATATATTCGTTGTAACATGTGTGCTGTCAATAAGGAATAATTCTAGGATCACAATTGGCGAACTTTGTTCACCTTCTTATGTTGTTGTTGTTCCCTATAACCTATCATGCTTCTAAGGTAAAACTTAATGTTGTATTTGCGTTTGGAATTCATGAATGATTGCACCAACATGTATGGCATAACAAATAGATTTTTGCTTTAATTATTGTAAAACTGAGTAGTGAAATTAAATGACAAGTATTGAATTAAGTCATTTTGAGCGACCTAGCTGTAACTTTCAAAATGTTTCAGGTATTCTATTTATTATTTTATATTCTCTATGTATGAGTTGTGTTATGTTTTCTCTTAACTGTAAGAACCTTCTGTGCAGGCATTATCCTTAATTCCCATCACTTATTTAAGGTATGCCTTGTCGATCTATGTGTCTTATCATTTTGTTGCTCTGCTATTGTATATGCCTCTGTCTATGGAAACTGTTAAAGTTTCATATATGATATAAGGAAACAATTAAAACTATAGTTTAAGTTCATCTTGGATATGCGGTGTAATGTCCCCAAAGGGTTTTTCTTGTACATGTACTAGTTCATGTAGTGAGCAGTTTTAGAGGTCTTATGAACCAACTAAGAAAAGCAATAACAGGGCTAGGCCTGGCGAAAGTTGTAGGCCTAGACCAAGGGACAAACAACTTATCCAACATCGTAATAAGGAGTATAACATGCCCTCGTGCCAAATGAAGCAAAGGTATGTTGCTGTCACATGCGTGTGTATGGCTTATAAACAATTATGCGTTAAGTTCTTTATAATCTTCAGAAAATAGGCTACTAAGTACATGAAGAATTGTACTCCTGTAGGTTATAAAAGAGTTCAAGTTCTATTTCAGGTTCTTGCAGCAACCCAAACTCCAGGGGAGGTAGGTAAAAAGTTGTTTCAAGGTGCTGCTGATGCAGTGAGGCAGTTCCACTGCCTCTTTTAGGTATTAAGTCACAGTTGCACATGTTAGGATTATGATTAGTATAAATAAGGGTTATTGCTTTAGCTTTTATCAGAATATACTGTCACATTATAATCATTATAATTCTCAATATTTTAAGTCTCTTTTTTGTCAATTTCCTCCATCAAAACCTAGAGTTCCATAATTTCAACATGGTATCATCATTTGTGACTTGTCCAATCACTGCCAAAATCGTAACTTTTGTGTGGTCAAGGAAGAAGGGTTTTGAATCCTATTATGCTTCTGAAGCAACAAAATGGGTGAGAAAATTGTATATATAAAAAAAATAAATAAACAACATTGTTTCAGGGGTAAAAGTGGGTTTTTGATTCCTATATCATGATAACGCCTCTATAGCATGCAAAAAAAAAATGCTATTTTGCCCGCTATGACCACTATAGAAAACCTCTGCTATATGAATCCCATAGTAACCCAGGGTATTCTCTCAATTTCCTCCCTCAATACCTAAAACCACTTAATTTAACCATGCATTGTTAATGCCTAATAGTGTTTGGCTCTAAAGGAAATTCCTTCAATCTAATATCATTTTCCCATTGCAATAACAAGTGCAGTATTCTCAAATTTAGATTTCCATATCCAATAAACTATTACGTAAAGTGGACATGAACTAATATGTTGTTTCACTTGTTGTCTAAATGAGAATTTGATGGAAAGAAAGATCCAAAGCCAAGGTCCTATGCATTTAGCAAGAGTTCTTAAAGTGTGTGAGTGTGGGAGGGATCTGGTTAGTTAGAGGAAAAAGTTATGGGTACAATACCACTAGCCACTCTACTACCAATTTCTACAATTGTTGAAGCAGTATATGGTTTCCCTCCCTCAGAGTTAGTACACGCCGTCTCACTGGTGAGACTTTAATAGACATAATAGCTATGATGTTGAGCGAGGGATAGATATTAGGCACTCAAGTAGCTGAAATACATCATATCATGGGCACAACAAACTATGAGGAGAAGTATTGATACTAATAGGAAGGAAGTCACCATCGGCTATTGAGTTTATGTCAAACTTTACTCACATAACCAGATTTCAGTGGCAAAAAGGAGCAGTCCTAAATTGTCGGTCTATGTCAAGCTTGACTCGGTCTTGGCTTCCAATGATACCAATGTCCTAGGAAAAACTGACTGAGTGGTTGATCCTTTGGAAATCTAAATCAGTAGAAGAGGTCACTTGGGAAGAGGAGACCAACATCAGTGGTCAATTCCCAAACTCTTGCCCTGAGGACAATACATCTTTTGAGGGTGGCCACTGATTGAACTAAGGATCCAAAAGTTAAGGCCCTATAGTTTTATTCTGTGGTCAAAACCAAATTAGAAAGAGTTCTGAAATTGTGACTGTTGGGGTGAGTTTGATAGTTAGTTTAGAGGAAAGAGGAAGGCTAGGAGGTTTCTCCATAGGTGGGAGCCCTTGCTTTTATGTTTTATATTTTCTTTCCCTGTTTCTTGCTGAATATACTAGTCTCACTTTGAAAGATACGATTTGTTCCTATAAGAATTGCTAACAGAATGCTTTTAGGTACAACGACATTACCAAGTATGGGTATGTTGCAATGGGAAGATCTAAGTTTATTGTAGAAAAAGGCTCAAGCCAAAACAACTCACCAACTGTACAAAATTCTCATCATGTAAAAGGACCATCTGGCGTCATGATTGGAATAGGACAACAGGTATACTTAATACTCCTTTTGAGTGTTTTTTTTCTTAAGGTAATAAAATCATTATAGTTTCAGTTTCCGGATTGATAGGGTAATATATACATGCCTTGGTATGCAATGAAATTGATTTTCTGTCATTTTATCCTTACAAGCAATTTTTGATGTTATATGCAGGTTTATGCAACATGATTCATACCATACATAGGGAAGCTGCTCAACTTCTTACTCCTTTCCTGGATGTATGCATACTACTTCTTCGAGTATGTGCTCCATAACTTCATGTATGCTTTTTACCTGATGTCTTTAACAGTTGAATGCATGTTCAAAAATATACTTTTTTATTAGGTACAAATGGAATTTCAATGAAATGGCTCTTGAAAGAAGGCTGGACTACTTTGAATCTTACTGGCCATTTTTTGCTGGTTTTGATAAGTTATTTTTATTAACTTATTTACTTGAACTTTATTAAGTATACCTGTTTGTTTAGCTACTAGAGAATTTTATATATTTAGATCATGTGACTTTTTGATTATTTTTTATTGGTTATGAGATCAAAACAACTTATAATACTAACCTTTGGAGGAAGAACAATTCCTTTTTTCTGTGTGTGTTTTTTTTCTAGTAATAGCTAAATCATTAACTAGTCTCTATAACATTTGCAAGGGACAAAAAAGTTATGGGTTTTTAGTGGAAGGATAACCAAAGGAATGTGGATGAGGATTGGGGAATTTCAACACTATGAAGTGTGAAGTTATTAAGCAGAATGCCATATGATTAATATGTAAAATTGACTCCTTGGCTGTTGAAATTTAAAATTCATTCTAAATTCTATCTTTTTGAAGAATATTAAACATGGAACAAAATTTGTATATTATATATAATGCTCTATCTCTTGATTCACTTCATGTTTGAGATTAATATGTAACTTATGTCTTTACAGGGAGCCCTTGTGTTCTGGCCATATTCTTTTTCTCTCCCCTTGTGAGTTACAGGATTATGGCTATACTTTTTTCCACTAGTATGAGTGATCATGTTGTTTATTTCCCTTCTATTTCTTTCTTCCTCTTGCATTGAATATTTTTTTAATGCTTTTTTGCATTTCCTTTTGTCATTCAAAATTAAAATATCATGTTAACTTTATCATGAATCAATGATAGTGAATTAACAACATACATTGTATATTTCAGTTTGTTCTAACTACAACTGGGTCAGAGTCTGAGCTGTAATTTTTTATTCTTCAATTCCTTTAGGTTGAGATTAACCTACAACTACCCATTCCTTATTATTTGGTGTTGTGAACAATCTCACAGGATATAATACGTTTGCCAAGGATATTTAGTTTTCTTCAAAAGCCATTAGCTCAATTTGTATTTATCGCAAGAGCCCCAAAGAGCAAGGAAGGTCATGCTTCAATTCGTGGTGGCTCTCTTCTCAGACGCATGATTGATGAACAGGCATGACAATTCTTGTTAACTTTTTTCTTTTCCATTATGACATATATTTTACTCTCAAATTTGTAAATAGGCATCAGATACTTCAAATTTCCGTTTCCAGAAATTTAACTAATTATATTTGATAGGGAGTTATGAGCTGTGTATTTGTACTTGACATGAAATTTGTCTCTTACCAATTTTCTCAACTTTAGATTATGTAAAGTGAAAGAATAGCACAAGAGAAGAGCCAAAAATTGCAAAGAGATTTCTAGAAATCAGCATCATGTGTATTTCAATTTCATCTAGCAAAAGTGATTATAACTATTTTTATGTGGTTACTATTATAGCAGAAATATTTTTTTTTCTGTTGGGAACTTTAGTTATTGTCTAGGACAATGTTATATTGCCACCAAATCCTTAATATTTTTCCAACCATTTCAATCAAACTTTGAAGATTTTATTAATCCATTGAGATTTTACAATCAACGTATGTTGTTCCGTCAAATATTTTTGTTTGACTCTTTTTTTGTCCTGGTAGTCCTAGCTCATCTAATGAACTCCTTCACAGGCCGAAGAGTTGAAAAAATCTATTTGGGAAAAGAATGTCTCAGCTAAAGTGTATGTTGGCATGCGTTACTGTCATCCTTTCACTGAAGAAGCTATTAAGCATGTAGTTCATGATGTTGACTTCAATAGAAGTTGATTAAGATTATGCTATTGGTGGATTCTCTTCCCTGTTATTTTCGTATGATCTGAGTTAAAAAAATGTAACTGCATGCTTCATATTCTAAAAGAAAGTATGCAAAATTTCAAAATAAGGGTTGCATGAAGCAATTGTCTTGATCTGCATTATTGGGAAGCTTCCATATATTAATGAAATATGAGAAATTAACTACTATTTGGTTTAAAGTATGTATGTATGTATGAAAACAAATCACGTTTTAAGAAAATCTCAAGGAAAGAAGAAATTATTAAAATGATAACAAAAATAGGAATGCTGAAAATAAGAGCTTAAAAGAAGGGGTCTACTTTGCAATGACAGCATATAACTTTATGAGGTTAAGTTGAAATTGTTTCATGCTGGACTATTTACCCCACTTGTGTCTTTTTTTGTTCTTTACTTATTTTAGTAGGTTGAGGTTTTCTTTTACGCATTTTTCTCTCTTGTTACACTGGTGTGCAAGCACGTGGTATAGGACAGAGAGATAGATAGCCTAGTGAAGTATTTAGGATTTAACATCCAATATCATCATGAATTCATCATACCAACATATTGGTTCCAATTTGAACTACAATCTGGTTAGGTAGTTGCTTTTCTGAACATTTTTTTTATATATGCAGATTGGTATGTTCAGCTACAATGGATAGACACTTGAACAGGTTGATTGTATCAAAAAGAGTTTCATATTTACATGACCCATAACGGTAGAATCAGGTTATTATACATTGCAAGATCCTAAGAGACAAAGATAGGACTTAATTGTTTTCTTACATATATGTGATTATGTTACAGTATGGCTAGTCTTAATAAGGGCAATGTTGGATATATTGCTTGCGCTACCCATGAGGTTACAAAATCATTATAGATTGTTATTCAATTACACAACAGGAGTTTCCACATTAGATAGTGATACTCTATGGGGGTTTACCTTGCATATTGTACAGGATATGGCAGTATATATCCATTTTTATACACATTTTTTTAGCACTATAATTAGCATCACAAAATAACACCATTTTTAAATTTTATTCTTTGAGTAGTAGATTGAATTAGAGGACTTTATATATGATACAACCACTAACTTCTTTCTTACTTCACTATGATATGTATTATTCATGTTAGTGAAACTTTGCGATTGTTAAAACTATAATGGATGATGAAATGTTATTTAATTTTATATCCTTTGTAAGCTCGATTGAGATTGATCATATGAACGCCGCTAATTTTATGTGTTTATCGATTTCTGATAATTATATATATAGTTATAAAAAAACCGTCTAAAAAGGATATAAAAAAAATCAAAGATATGAAACTAAGACATTCTAAGACTGTTGTTAGTCATAATCGTCTTAGTTTATGTAAAAAAAATTAAAGACAAAAAACTAAGGCGATTACGGTTGAGAGCTATCTTAGAATATCACTTTTTAATATGGTTCTTAGTCGTAACAGTCTTAGTTTCCTTTAAAAAAATATACAAAAAAATCAATTTAAAAAAACTAAGGCGGTTACGACTAAGAACCGTCTTAGAATGTTACTTTCTAAGGCGGTTTTAGTCATAATCGTCTTAGTTTATGTAAAAAGAATTTAAAGACAAAAAACTAAGACGATTATGGCTGAGAACCGTCTTAGAATGTCACTTTCTAAGGCAGTTCTTAGTTGTAACCGTCTTAGTTTCATGTAAAAAAAGAAAAATTCAACTACATAAACGAAGACGGTTATAAGCTAAGAACCGTCTTCGAATTGGACTTTCTAAGACGGTTCATCAACCGACATCGAAAGTGTTAGTTATCAATGACATTTACTACAAAGATGGTTGCGGAATTGACGTCAAATGGGGTAAATAACCGATGTAGAAAGCGTTGTTTGTAGTAGTGGTTATCGAATTCCCTACCATTATCACATTGAATGTTTTTTATTTCCCGTTCAAATTGAGTGCGAATAAAGGCTCTAAAGGATAGGAATGTGGGGAAAAATTGAGACTTGTTAGACAAAGGAAATGTCCACAAAAATTAGAGTAATCATCCAACAAAAGAATATAATACCTATGACCTTAAGAGCTCAAAACAGGAGATGTCCAAAGATCACTGTGGATAATATCAAAGGGCAGAAAAGTGCATGAATTTGAAGCAACAAAAGGTATTTTAACATGTTTTCCAAGTGGGCAAGAATGATAAACATGAGAATTACTACTCTTATTACATTCAATAGATTTATTTAGTCTAAGAGAGTCGATAATAGAGGCTCCTGGAAGACCCAATCGTTCATGCCATAAAGATGGTGCTAGAGCTGCAAAAATTGATGGTAATATGGCTTGATTTGTGGTTTTTTTGGTGGTGATGGGATAAAGCTTGCCCCACCTATCACATCTCATTAGATGTTTCCCTGTCTGGAAACCCTTCACAGAAAACCCAAAGGGATCAAATTCAACAGAAACGAAGTTATCAGTAGTAAATTTTCGAACTAACGCCAAATTTTTAATAAGTTAGGGAGCATGAAGGACATTTTTTAGAGACAAAGGAGGGTTCGGGGATGACAAGTTTGTGTGACCATAACCACGAATTGGAATTGAATGACCATTTCTGACAATTATACCACTATTTTTACTGCTCAAATTAAAATAAGACGAGAGATTACCTTGTGAGGACGTCATGTGAGAGGTGGCACCAGTGTCCATTTACTAGTTTGGGTCCAGAGGAGTAATCCCAAGCGTGAGCATTGCCTGCTCAACGTTAATTGGTGTAGGAGTTGTGGTAGAAAATGCATGCTGAGGTCTGGGCCCAAGAACGCCTCCTGCTAGGTAGGGTGGGCGTTGTTGAGCAATGGGCCTATCCCAAGCAGATGGCCATCTACATGGGGGGATAACCCAAGGCATCCAATGCCAAGGCCACTGCCCGCTATTCCAACCTCCCTACCAAGGTTGCTACTAGCCACCACCACGACCGGTGCTACTACCATTGTTGTCATTGCAATCACCGCCCTTGCCTCCGCTGCGGCCACCACCGCGGTTTTGACCCTTGTGGTTCTGATTTTGACCCTTTTTTCCACCATCGTGGTTACGATTTTGAGGGTAGTTGTCTGCAGAAGAGGGTGCTTCAACCGACTCTCTTGCCACCATTGCTGCACTAGAACCGGTAGCGACTTGTTTTGCCATGCCCGCCTCCTCCAAAGTAAGCATATAGCACGCTTGGTAGAATGGAGGAAGCGGGTTGCTTTGTCTGATGAGTGTTCCAACCCAACGATAGGCTTTGGTGAGACCCGCAACCATTTGAAGAAAGAGACGATTACTTGAGACTGGTGCTCCAACGTTCTTGAGTTGATCCAACAAATCTTTGAGCTTTTGACAGTACGCAGAGGCATTCGGGAAATCCTCCATGTTTGTGTGATAAAATTCTTGCTCAAGGGCTACAACACATGAATTTTTGTTATCTTGGAAGAGGTCACACAATTGATTCCAAGCTTCCATTGCCGTTGAGTTAGGTTCAAGAATGGTGTGCAACAAGTCAATAGAAATCGTGGCATAAATCCACTGGAGAATCGTTGCATTGAGTGTCGACCATAGCTCCTTTTCATCATCAGTGGTTGGCACCTTCTCCTTGCCTTTTTCTGGTGAGATTATGTGGTGGAGAACTTTGTTTGATCGATAATGAATTTTGAAGAGCTCTATCCACGTCGTGTATTGGACGTTCTCCATCTCAAGAGTAATGGAGATGTGGGTCATGATGTTTGAAACAGCAAGAGCGGGATGAAAAGAGGATTTTGAGTTAGACATAGTGGCTGACAGAGGAAGAAGAAACAAACAAAAATGGTGTGTGACAGAGCTACAATAGACACGGTGGAAGCATGAAGAGAGGAAACACACCTAATCTGTGATACTATGAAGGAAGGTAATTCTGTGATTGTTTCATTGCTTAATCAGAATTATATACAACATTGCACAATCAATATTAGATCAATACTAGGCTATGATTCAGTTGATTAAACTATAATTACAGAAGTTATAATTATGGAAGCTGATAATTCGGTTTCCTAATTAAGTTTATTGACATATTTGCATTAATGCTGACAAAAACTTATTAAGTAAAGATTGTTATTAAGAGTAAACTCATTGAAAAAGTTCTTATAAAGTACTCATGAAACATTGGATGCTTACATGAACATAGGTCCTTAAAATTTTGTGAGTTCCACGTGCATGTATTTTTATGAAATAATGATAAATATAAGGACGTAAGGTTATTTGTATGATTCATTTAGTAAAAGATTTTAAAATTGTTAGACCGGAGAGGTTTATTGCTTAAATTATGAGAGATGTGTATGTCACAAGGAAATAATTAAAATATTAATAAATATTTTTTGAGAAAATAGGTTATCCACTTGTCATCTATGAACTTGACATACTAATGGTAATGTCTGATTGGTTGACAAAATAAAAAAAAGTACATTATAAATGCATAACTATTAAATTTATTATATTTTCTTTTCATTTTGGTAAAAGAAAAAGAAAACCACCCTTTTCACAAAAAATCATCAGTGACGGGTAAAATGGATTGTAACTTGTAAAGTGCAACATAACCACAAATTATTGAGGATACCCTGTTTGTAGAAAAGTCCATTGGAAAGAGATCAATGTGCCGCAGTAGTGCAAGTTGGCTGTATATAAAGGGAGGATTAGCTTCTCAACATCTTGTGGTTAGGTTGCAATTTGCGAGTGCATGTGCTGTCTTTTCTTTTGTCCCTAATTCGAAGAGCAGCACCTCAGTACTGCCAACATGCCAGGTGGTTTCACTTAAACTGTGGTCTTGTCTCTCGGGTTCTAGGCAGATGTTTAAATTTCATATTTCATTGAAACCATTTTGCCTTTTACACAGACACATGCAAGAACATCTTAAATTTCACATGAGTGACCAATATAATATTATATAATTGATAGATAATTTTCTTCTTTATAATATATGATTAGAAGTTTGATTTGTAAGCCTGTGAGTATAAAAAATATCTCATAAAGAAATTAATCTTAATATTATAAATGATTAGTTCTTAAATCTCATTTGAAAAATATCCTAGTTATTCACTTAAAAAAGAACAAATGTCACATGGGTGTGAGACAGCTTAAGTTAGAAAGGGGTGGGAGCCATTAACCTTAATTTGTAATTCTAACTTCTTTTCTTGTGGAGGAAGGGACATGAACATCCGTTTTAATTCTTTTTGGATTTGCGTACAAACGAAGGTAAAAATTGAATCCATAAGGGTCAGTACGTGGTCCAGCAAAGTCTGCAAAAGATTCTTTACCACTAATTGATCTGACATTTAAGTCCTACCCTTCATTTATTTAATGCGAAGTGAGAATTTAACTGTAAGAGATCCAATCATTGGGTTCCATAGCCCTTCAAGGTGCAAATGTTGAATTGAAAAATTATTATCGATCATTAAAATTTTATAAATTCATAATTAGTTTTTTTTTTCAAATTTAAATATTGAACATGAAAAAATTATGCAAGTGGAAATAGAATGGACATCAAGAGTAATCCCGAGTCATTCAGCAATAAATAAAAAATAACTAAATCTTAAACATATTATTATTAGTTTTGTACTACTTATCAAATGAATATTACAAGTGCTTCTGTTTATAATTTATTAATCTACTCAAGAAAGGTACTAATACCCTTTGAGTAGGCACGATAGAATTTGCCAAATTTTAATAATTATTTCATTTTACAAAAACTTGTAGAAAAACTAATGAGTCTAGAAAAGAAAATTAGGAGTTGTTTGATTCAATTTTTGTTTTCAATATGCTACCATATATTAATGTTCTTTGATCGTGTAATTATCAACGGATGACTCATTTAAAAAAGCTTAGTAACCAAAGATATCTTTATATTTAAAAGTAAAAAACTATAAGGTCTTTTAAGATTTTAAGGAATTTTAAATTGAAAATAGTAGATTCCTATGTTTAATATGAATTTCAAAGATCATTTTTAAATAACAACGTTTTAAACAACATGTTGTTGATTAGACAATGAAACTAAGTTTGAATTCTTTAAGAATCATGTAGATGAAAAAAAATTGGAAGGAAAAATCTCATAGAAAGTGATCATCTAGTTAAGTTTTTAGCAAAGATTGATCATTAATAAAATTAGTGGATATTTTACACTAATAATATGATGATAAAAAATAATAATAATTTGAGGAATTTAACCACGTTCATGAAAAAATAAATTCTCATGGGAATCCAAAATTCACGTAGCCGAGTTTTTTTTAACTTTTAACAACAGTTATGATAACATCTTTAAGCATATATCCCCAAAAATTATTATCTTTAGAGAAATAATTTATGAAAAACATAATTCCCAAGAACTAAACAAAAAATTATGTTCCAAACACATCCTGACGCTTTACATGTTAAGCACAGAATCCATGCTGTAATCTTCATTTATTGAAACATAATTTAATCATCCATTGGGAACGCATGATAACCATGACCTTGCCATTTTGTCAAATCACCTCACAAGAACAAACTTTATTGTATGACAAAAACCATAATAAGGATTATTACATTTTTTACGGAAGTAGGCAACAAAAATTCATAAGGGGTGCACCGGTTGCAAAGTGACAATAAAGCAAAAGAACATATCCATTTCCTGAACCAAGGAAGGAATTGCAAGCAACCCAAAAACTTACAAAAATGCATGACAAATATTGAATTATAACATCAAATAGCAATAAAAAATGGTGGTTATGACTTGTGAGATGCATTGGAGCCATAGAAGATTGTCCTCGTCGAAGAATGGTCTTTGCTCTATGGTGTTAATGAGTGAAACCACAGATACGGCTAAAAACTTAATTCTTAGAACTCTTTTACCCCTTATATATATATATATATCGTCAAAGTCATCGGTCACCCCAATACACACATATCTATGGTGTTAAAGTGAATAATCATGATTTAAAACTTTTACAGTTAGCATAGAGGTGGAAGAGTCATAGTTTTATATAAAGTTCTAAGTACAAATATTAATGTCGCTAATATAAAAATAAAAATAATGCAACTCCTCTGAGTTTAAATGTGAATTGAAAGAATTATTTTTGTGTGAAATTTAATCTACCATTTTCCTGAAACACGAGAACTTGGGTTAATTTGTTTAATTTTTTTATATAAAAAAGTGCTTTAAAAAAGTATTTTTTTTTAATAAACGGATATAATTTTGCTTCTTAAAAAAAACAAAAGAATGCTTTTCTTAAAAAAAAAGTTTAAATACATACATAAAAAACAATAAAATTGTTTATTTTATTAAAAAATATCTTTTATTAAAATAATATAAGCTTAAAAAAATGGATCTACTATTAGGTGATTTTAAAGTACCACCTGCATGTCTATGATCTGAACTAATGTTTACATGACATGTATTTATGTTTTTTAAAAATTTAAAATAAAATAACTAATATCATTGATTACATATCATATAGAAATTTGTGGAGACCATGAACTAACAAGTGATAAAGAGATAAAGAAATAACTTCACAGCTGGTAAAATATAGAGTGCAATTAATTAACTCTTGCACCAGTGGAAAACAAAATTAATTTTTGTGGAGCAGTCAAATGTCATTTTTTCAAAACAAAAAATTATAAGAGAAGACACACCCCTTACGAAATTTGGAAAGATCACCAACAGCTAGCAAGAATTTATAGTGAAACTAGCTAGCTTACACATTGTCAAATAATCAAACCTAAGTCACGGCTTGTATACACTAAAGATTCAACCAGATGTGTGAATCTGTTAAGCCAGTAAGTCAAAATGATAAATATATATATACCATATTGAAAAAAAAAAAACTAATATACACGAATCATTATTTATTTTAAACATCTTATTAATACTTTTTTATCTTTCTTATTTTATTATATCATAAATCTTACCAAACTTATATTTTTCTTTTTCTCATATACCATTTACGTGTTCACCTCATAAACAGTTTTCTTTTACCTGCTACTTGAATCTTCCCAAGTTCCCTGTATATTACTTCGCATACATGAATCGTCTCCTTTTTTCCTCAAGTAAAAAACTCAAAAAGAACAAACAAACATACAAATGTATACTAACGCATGCATCAAGGATATAGATAAATTACAAAATCATTACATCCAAGCCTCGATTTAAAAAAAGAGAAAAGAAAAAGAAAAAAAGAGAAGGAAATATTAAAAAAAAAAAAAAGAAGCAATAATAAGATACATGCATCTCTCTCTCCCTCTAATTAAGTTTAGGAAGTGAGATCATGACTGAGTGAGAGAAGAGAGATTAGTAGAAGAGTTAGAATTGTTCTTGTGGTTATGCATCCACACCTTGAAAACCTGTCTAGTGACTCCCACACTTTTACAGAACCTCTCAATCTCATCATCCACCTCTTTCCTCTGCAGCTTCCACCCCAGCTTCTCCGCAAACCCCAGCATCTTCTCCTTCTGCTCAGCGCTAAACTTCGTCCTGAACCTCTTCTTGCTGCTTCCTCCACCACTCCTCTCTCCCATCTCCATTCTTCCCTCACCCCCTGAGTACTCCATCATGTCCCGGCTCCCTCCAGTCACGACCTGCGGCCCTTCCACCGCAGGACACGTGACCTTGCGGTGGAAGTTGCGATGGCAACCGCAGGCTATGCACTGGAGGGTGGGGGATGAGACGCTATCCGCGTCGAGGGTGAACTCCCCGCAGCCATCTGTGGCGTAGCTGCCCAGGCTGGCTGCATGGTTGCGGAGGCACTCTCGATAGAGATAGTTTGAAGATGAAGATGATGAGTGCTCCATCTTTCTTTTTTTCTTTCTTTCTTGTGTGGTTTGTGTGTGAGAGGGATGTAGTGTAGGTTTTAATATATTTATTTGGTGTATGTATTGTATGGACATTGATATGGAGAGTGACGAGAATAGACATGGTTGGAGAGGATATTTACGGTGTTCCCCGTTGCTTGGACATGCTAGCGTCCTAGACAACTAGGCAATATCTCCCCTAATGTCATCTACATAAAAGTGTCAAAGGACATGCATTAACCAAAGATAAGATTACATCAAGTTAGAGTAAAAAACTAGGGGAAATGTTGTGAGAGAATAAGAAACAAAAATAAAGAGAAAAATAGAATGGAAAGAAGATGAGAAAACAAGTGAATGTTTTTTTAAGTCATCACACCCTACTTAAGGGATCAAAATTAATTCTATGACCAACGAACATATTGTGAGTGTGTAAATGTAATTAATAATCTAATTAAAAAATAGTTAGAATAGATTGGTAATAATGTAGATATTTTTTATAATAATATTATTTAATCATATACTATTATATATATATATGTATGTTAAAATTGTGTTTTCTTTATGATAATTACTTTAAGATATAGTATAAAGATATTTTTAATTAGTTTGCAACAAAGAAAATGATTGATATTTATAAATATAAGAAATAAACTAATTCATTAAATGTCAGCATAGATTAATTAATGAAGTAAAACTCCACTTCTAATTGTATTAGTAGCATTATATATATAAGTTTTGTCCATAAATAAGTGCATTTTTCTCCTAATCTTAATAAGTTAGTTTTTTTTTTTTTATTGTTATACAGAGATAATAGTGTTCACTAGCTTCAACTATTATTTTGAAAGTTGTTCAGACACATATATTTCTGTTATAATTTGGGTTTGTAGATCTTAGAAGTGAAGGGGGTTTTGAAAAAGAAAGCAGTGTGTATGTGAATCTTTCAGCTCTGTACTTCTGCACCCATCCTAACCCCTAGGTGAGTGAGTCCCTTAATCGTGATTTTGAATCACTGCCAGGGACATTTTTGTCCAACAAATAAGAAGAAAGCCCAGTGGCCCCGTTAACGGTGTGGCCGTGTGGACCAATAATTCACTTTGGAGAAAAACAGAACATTTCATAATAAAAATGCTTTTGAAAATTTAATAAATTTGTAACCAGTAAATTCGTTCTTTATAATATAAATAGGTAAATTTGTTCCTTACAAAAGTTAGAATTTATTAAATTAAAATTTATATTTTTTTGGGTACATACCATAACATCTTTCCCGTGAGATAATTATATTCAAATTAAATAAAATAATAATAGATAATGAAATTTTCTTTAAATATTTAATATAATTTTATATTTAAGACTAATTATTAAATGAAAAAAAACACGTATTAATTGATTCAAGACTCCATGATTATTAATATTCTCTTGTAATTAATCTTTCCCCCAACACATATCTTTCATTAGCTAAAATTTACATAAGTTTCTACATCTTGAAAGAGATCCATCAAGTAAAGAAGAAGGACTACGCATATCATGAGATTATGAATTTCATTCAATGAAAAAAGTGTATTTAAAAAGTGTTAAAACATGTTATCATTTTTAGTTAAAATAAAGTTCAAAACTAAAACTTGGCACCGACTTTTTTATTCTTATATTTAAAAAATTAAGATTTTTTAAAAATAAAGTATTTTAGGAAATAATTGTTTTTAAGAATATAAGTTGTTTTAAAAATATGGTGAAAATTTAAAAGTGATAAAAAAAAAGCGTTTTATAGTAAGAAGCATTTCCATCATTAATCAAAATTTGAAGATGTGCTAAATTAAAGTTATCTTGTTAGTTTTAAAATTAAATTTTTATTTTTTATCTCTCATTGTCAATAAATATTTTAAATCCAAATATAAATACTTTAGATAATTCATATCCTTTTATAATTTATTATAAGCAATATTTTTTACCAATAAAATGAAATACATTATCTTAAAATTCTTTTATTTTCACCTAACATATTTAAATATAAATTTTATTTTATATAATTTATAATAAATGCAATTAATTATTCAAAAATTACAGCTAATATAAACACACATTAAGTCATAAAATTTTAAAGATAAGAAACTAAAATTATTGGATGCTTTACAAATTACAAAGTTTAGGAGGACAAAATTATTATCATATTATTTAAAAATTTATTAATTTAAGAGTAAAATTATTATAATTAATTTACTACTAATTTTAATTAAATTTATTGTTTTAAAGTATTATTTGATACTAGGATGTAACATAACAGTTAAACCTAAAATGTAATCCAAACCCAATTTAAAATCATAAAATAGGCTCATTTTACAAATCCTAAACCCTAATAATCAACAACAAAATGTAATAGTCGTCTTGACACTTTTATCCAAATCAAGCAAGCTTGACCCAAACTCTCAAACTTAAAATTCGCCAGAAATTTGCAACCAAATACTGTTCATGTCGTTCAAAGTTTACATTTGTTTGATTGCAAATTGTATATAAATCGTACTTCACTTTCTATCTGGGCCACAACTTTTAATGTTACACATCAAATCTATGTAAAAATACAAAATCTATTCATATTTACTTCGAATTGGATGACATGAATTATAAATTTTTGATACTGTCTTCCATTTATGCGGATTAAAAAATTGAATAAGATGAATCCACTCCTCAAAACGCATGCAGAACCAAAGAGACACTTTATATATGTAAATATGGACTAATTTCTGGACAAGGCCGCGTGCTGATCGAATGAGACTGGCAAAATATGGGTATGATAGAAGTGCAGAGGCACATGCATGGTAGTTTTAGTTATATGGTGTTTCATATTTATCAAATATATTGGCTGACAGATTGGATATATGCCCCATGTTAGGGGCTCCAAAGGCGTCAAAAATTGCCCATACAACAAACAACTAAGTCTTTGGTTCACAATGGCGTGGAACCTCACACACACAACTGAATAAGAATATATTGTTGTCCACACCACAAACATTTGTCAGAGATATCAATTACAATCAAGATCATTCATTATTCATCTCATCGGTTACCAAGCTCAGTATGATGGTCATTCTATTTACATATATATATATATATATATATATATATATATATATATATAAATCAAAATTGAAGTCATATGATACGAAGCAATTTTAATAAGCTAGAAAGGAAAAGGCTAGGAAACCAAACAAACATTTGTATAGTCTCATCGTATCATATTTGCAACTTTGGATACTATTCCATATACTAAACTACAAAAGAATACATATTCCTTGTGTTTAATTTAGAGAACAACAAATCAAAAGAAAGATGGTGGCATGGTGAAGATCAATCATACAGGTTGAGGTATCAAAATGTACAGTGCATACAGATAAAACTTAGATATATACAATTTAAATTTTATGTGTGTTTGGCATTATTTTCAACCTGAATTAAAATTTTACGTTAGCAAACATGTAATGAAAATTTGCGTTAAAGATAAACATAAATTACTGAGATCCTAACGTAAGGGATTGAGGTAACTTACATCAAGTTTTAGATTCAAACATAATTCTTGTCATTGTATAAAAAAAAGTTACTAAGATAAAATTTCAATTCTAATTAAAATATAAAACCAAAAATATTTAAGCAACCACATTTTATAGCACCTTTTGTTTTGTGTGCATGTTAGGAATCTATGCTAAAAGATGTGACATTCCAATGTAATAACAGTCGACGGTTCTTCAAATAGGATCGCTTCCAAGAGAGGATACAAATTCTCATGTCCACATTAAAACTACCTCTTTTAACATTCTTTACATGTGTCTATTGCATAACCAAACACACACTTAAAAACGCAGTAGTTTGGAATGTAGAGATAGAAGAAGTGAGGTGTGATTAGGAATGGAAGGGGGTGGTGTGGGCATGAAGAATAAGTGAAGTGTGGAGTGAATAATAGGTGGGTCGGAAATTGAGAGTGCAAAGGATGAATTCACTTGATGTGTCGGAAAATAATTATAATGTTTCAGTGTCTTTTGGGAAGCAAATTGCTTTGTTTCCTTTTCTCCATTCAGTGTCCAGTCACTGTACTATGTGACCCTTCCAACAGTACCACAACACCCGCAAAGCTAGTTATAGCTAGATGCCACTTTTGGTGCACAATCGGCTTGGTCTGTTTGGCTCTTTTTGGTTAAGGCTGCAACCAAAAAATGTGCCTGGTCTATTTTCTAATTATTATCACTTTATCATTCCTTATAATACTAAGCAGCAAAAAGAAGATTTAATTTTTTCTTCAAAAAAGTTAGAAATTGAAACGTATATACACTATATGGTAACAAGGATATTGCAAAAGGAAAAGTTAAAGGGTAGTTTAAATTTGTGGCTTACAAAGAAAGGGAAAAAAAGGCTGCTCAAATTTGTTACGATGATTGTGGTAGGAATGATTAACTGCTTTCCTCATCATGTAGTGCATGCATGTTGGTACATGATTGTAATAATTTAGATTTTTTTTACAACAGTTTAATGAAAAAGTTGGAAAAAAAATTATTTTTAGTATAATATTTTGCCTTCAAAATTACACAATCTTGTTGTTTCTCAAGAATTCTCTTCACAAATTTTTCCTCTTAATTTACAAAATGTGATGAATTTTGTCCTAATATATCAAGTCTATATTGAATCTCAAACAACGTGAATACTTTCTAACAGTTTTGAACCCGTCAATAAACACACATACTTAAAAATGATTGTTTTTAACATAGTCTTTTTTAACCATTGGTACTATTGATAAGTTTAATTTTCTTTTGAGAAAAGGGGTAGTTAAAAATTAACAATAGTGACAATTAAAAGGTTTTGCTATCTTAAAAGAAATTATTTTAAATACATGTATTTACTAAGGGTTCAAAATTGTCAAGAAAGTGTTTTTACTATTTGGGATTTAATTAATAGAGACTTGACGTGAAGGAAAAATTCGTGACATTTTGTGTACTGAGAAATATAATGTGAAAACAAATCTTTAAAGATAAAATTTTTAAAATTGTGTAATTTGGGAGGGGGGGGGGAGAGAGAGGGGGAGGGTGAGGGAAATATAATTAAGTCTTTATTGATTTAAAATAAGTTGAAGCAAATATGTATTTAATGATTTGATAAGAATTAACCCAGTTAAATAGTCACACTTATATTAGAATTAACTAGCTAACTGCAATTTTTTTTCATGGTATAGTGATTTTTTTTTATCTTTTCATTATATTTTTAATCCGTTTAGTTTAAGAAAACATTTTCTATTTTTTTTCTTCTAAAAATGTGAACAACAATAGTAACCAAAAGTCTTACGAATTTTATTAGCTTAAATGTGTTGGAAAAAAAGTTGATCTATCAAACATACAAAATTGGTTTTCTTGAATTATGATGTTATTAATATGAAGTTTCACCACTTTATAAGTAAGAATTAAATGTGAGTCATTGTTTAAAATTTAAAAAATACAGTACAAAATAAATGTAGGTCTTCACTTTTGATTTTTTCTCATGCCACTAAAATTTAATTTGGTGGACAATGACATTCTTTATAGAAATCCAAGAACTAGTTGAGTAATTGTGATTGATATACTTTTACTTATAATATAAGTATTTAGTAATCTTTTTTAAGTAAGTCTTTATTAACAAGTCTAACATGTTATTGTTGTCCTATGTAATTAAGAGTATCTTTTTATTCTACCACTATGTATTATTATTATTATTATTATTATTATTATTATTATTATTATTATTATTATTATCATTATTATTATTATTATTATTATGTTTAAAGCAGAACGATGAACTCATAATAACATTTAGCTGCAATTTAAATGCACGCCTTATATAAATATTATAAAAGAAAAAAAAAAAGTAAAGAGATATACACCAGAACCAAACTCCATCTTAGATATGGTGAGCCAACCAAAACCATCACTATAGATATCATTGATTATTTGAGTAGTTATGTTTTCATAAGTCATAAGTTGTCATTGCCATGTGCAGAACAAGGATTCATTTCTAATTAGACAATTATGTCTGAATTGAACTTTCTATATTTTCACACATATATTATTCTTCTGCCATTAACTGCTAATGAGATAACCCAGCTAACTCTTCTAAGGATAATCATGGTGCATGGCAACCTAAATGTACTTGCCAGATACGAATATTTCCTTGTCCGCCACCATTAACTCCCTACATGTTTCAACTGTAATGTGGTCAAACAAGGTGGACAGTTTCCAAATCCAAGTTCATGAACCTGCCAAGGTTTTTGTTCTTCACTCAGATTAAGTGAATTAGAATATTATCCTAGTGTTCCTTATACCTTAAACATGTTCGTTATTATGTATTAAACTATAATATTCTCTTCCTAGTTATATCTTTTAAGTACTGTGAATAACTTGTTCGGGCCACATGCTTTGCTGTAAGCTCTTGTAAGTGATGGAAGAGAAATTGTTAATTCATCTTGTTTCATTATAATTCATACTTATACAATTAAAGAATTCATTACCCTAAAAGAGTTCAAATGTTCAAATGTGGTTAAGAGTGTGTTTTTAAAAATATAGATGAATAGAAGAAATATGAGATTAAACAGTGGTACATTTGGGTTCTAATTAAAAAAAAATGAAATCAAAGATAATAGAATGAAACAAAATGCTTTGTTCTATTCCATCCATTTACTAAACACTACTTAAATGTGCAAGGGAAATAACATGAGGCATTATTTCATATACACACTTAATTAATTATTCAAAACTTTTATATTGCGTACGCGTGAGATTTTCATTGTTAGTAATAAGAGAAAAGCAAGGTCACAAACCATATCAGTATTAATTAGTGCTTATCTGGAATAACTTAAGTTTTAGGGAAAATTCACATATTTTTTAAAATTATTACAAAAAATGGTAAAAGTAAGTAATTATTTTTTTTTCAAAATAGTTTAACTCTATATACACTTAATGTTTGCTTTATAAATTGACAAATTATCTTGGGCTAGGATTTTCTTTATAAGTAGACATCGTAATTTAAATACAAGGATGTATATCACTCTCGGTTATGATTTAATTAGGTGCTTTAGGACCCATTTATACTATGTTATATATATATATATATATATATATATATATATATATATATATATAATACTTGATAGGATAAATTAATCCAATACAATATCACGTTATCCCATGTTTATAGTATATATACCAAGCAAGCCGAAGTATAGTTAAAGTTTCTTTCAACCTTATCGTGAATTAATTTGATGTTTATCACAATTAATCTTAAGAGTTTTAACCTAGGAACCTTTCACTTGGGCATATACACTGTCTACAATAAATAAATCAATGTTAGTGATTTATTTTTATGTCTCATTTTGCATTAAACAAACATGCTTTGTCATGGTTCAATAGCATCTGTACATGTGCTTACAGTATTTTACCGATTCGTTTCATGCATCTAACCCTAAACTTGGCTTAACACGTATATTTTAAGTAGAGAACTTCAAATCACACGCACACACACGAAGAGAAAGACAAAAATAAGGGTGTTGACTATTGAGGATTGAGTTGAGTTTATGCATATTTTGAGCATGCGTGTAATCAGAACTTAAACAAGAGTGAAGTGCTACACAGGTAAAAATAGCATCTGTATTAGATATCAATGCAACTGACAATTAAAGGAATCAATGTTTAATTAAGTATATTCGAATACTAATGTTTCTGGTTAGAAACTTTAAACGACAAGCTCTTAATATAATATTCTAGAGTCTTTTAATTAACTTCTATGATAATAATAACTTATTCATATATAAATGTCAAAAAGGAAAACAAATACCAAACTCTCCTGACTTGTGAACGTTTGACTCATATTAATTGGTTGGAAAGGCAAAATTAGTCTTTGATTATGCTTACAGAATCAAACACGTTCTCTGGCAGTCTACCAACAATATTGCCTTATCATTGTTTCAAGTCATGTGTAATAAGATCCTTGGCTTCAGGAATCTCTACAGGCCAGACAAGTAATATTAATTATAAGCTAGCATATACATGGCCTCATATTGATCCAGACCACTTTATATTTTTTTTATTTGATTAAATTATGTGAACACTTCACTATAGCCACTAACACAACCTTTGTGACCTGTATTAATTCTAGACCTCGGTAATGTGGAGCCAAGCATAAGGTGGTTCACGTTCTTACTTCAGGTTTTTTAGTGTAAAAATTATTTAGTAAATAGACTTCAAGTTCAAATTCTATAAAGAAATAACTAAAATGTGCTTTCTGTTCTTAGTAAATAGACTTCAAGTTCAAATTCTATAAATAAATAACCCACTTTTAATTTTTTTTATAAGGTTCCTAATTTTTCTGTTATTCTCTCACATTTAAAAATCAATTAGTCATTAATTTCAATCAACTATATTATCTGTTAATATATCAATCCTCACTTGATTCAGTCCACAAAAGTTTCCTGAATTGGTAATATCAATTATCAAAAGTCGCTATTAATTCAATAAATGATTTTACATCCCAAAAAAGTTAAAAAAAAAATACACTTTTGTTTTTTGTATGATCTATAATTCAGTGGGCTTATTTTGTAAAAGCACCATTGATAATGGTGAAATAATGGGGATAGTATTTTAATTAACTTAATTGTTTCGTTGTTGCTTAGATGGCTGGATTTTAGCTGGTTTTTTTTTTTTTTTTGGAAGAAGGCATGATTTTAGCTGTTTTGGAGACAGCCCTTCGGACTTTGGAGAGTCATATACCTATTCAACAATTCCTTATGATGATGGATCAACAAAGATATATTAAATATATTTAAAAAAACACAATAAAAACTCTTATAAATATTATTTTAATATTATATTTAATAATTGATTGTATTTATATAGAAATTGTGTTATTTTTTGTTACCATCTGACTGATCCACATTTAGAAATTGTGCTTGTATAAGAACTAAGAAAATATTATATATATGTATATATATATATATATATATATATATATATATATATTTACCAAAATTACTTTGTAAACGATTCAGCCACGTTATTCAACTATTTTTGTTAACCCATAACTTCACATGTAAACCAGATGATATTATTGTAACGTTAATTGATGTTACAACGCTTAATATTATATTATTGTAACCCACTAAGAGAGAACCAAGGTTTCTTAAAAGTCCAAACTAAGAGAAAGAAAAATCACATTAGACTGGTAATGTTGCGTAAGAGATTGCAAACTAATATTGAAATTCTAAAGTACTATGAAAACACTACTCTTAAAGGCTATATTTGATTTCAAATTTAACCCAACATGTTTAGCATTGTTACAATTTTATTAGGTTGGGAATGTTATTTTCATACGTTGTTCTCATAGAGAATGTGTATTACCCTCCAACGTGCATGATTGCAACAATTAAACTGATGGAGACTACCATCACTTCTCAAACTCAATGCCGTTGCTTCAGATAAAATATGGCAAGATCATACTTGTCAACTTGTCATGTTCTATGATTTTAACAATGACTTATGAAACTACCTCAATTTGATATTGAAAAATCACGTGCTATCTATCACATCAGGATTTTCTACTGTCGAAAAAAGCACGCATTTATACAGTCAAACAATTAAAATCGTCTGATAAAGATTCAATGATTCATAAATTATTTTAATAAATTCAACTTAAAAAATACCTTTAAAACATAATCATGTGATTAAATCAAACAATCCATGTTCGCGACTGCATGAATACAAGTAATCCATTTTCCTATCTATCACCTACATTCTACCGTACTGTCATGATTTATAGTGTAGACAATGACGTCACCGATTAAAGTAATAAAGTGCATAAAGGCGCATATCAACATACACATTATGGCATAAATAGATTACACTTTTAATGACTGATACAATTTCAGCAGGGTACCCAAATTGGTGCTCTAGATTTAAACTTTTTTTAAAAATAAATAAATAAATAATGATAAACACCTCAGGTGCTTTTAGAAAAAAAAAAAAAGATCATGGCCTCGTGGGTTTATATTACTTTGTTTTTATGAAGAATTTTTTTTTATAGTAAGTTCCTGTAAGAGATTTTGAAAAAAATATATTAACAAAAAAAAAAACTGGGATAAGCATGTACTTAAAATGCATACATTACAAATTAATCTTGAGAATTGTAATTTATTGAAAGCTTTTACAAACCATGGGTCTTTTTCATACTAAAAAAACCTCCAATATCAATCAAGCTTATGGACAATGTAATTTCTCTGTCATTTAGTCACACCGTTTAGATCCTCTTTCTTTTTTAGATAACTAGTTTTGAGACCCGTGCGGACGCACGAGTCGCTTCGCTACACTCCATTATATTTTTATAAATTAGTTTTAATTGTTATATGTATGATAACAAAAAAAAAATATTTATGATATTATTGATGAAGTAATTTAATTTAATTATTTTTTGTTGGTGATTGCAAGAAGTTGCACGCTTTCTCATTGTGTGGTGTCGCTGATGGGTTCTGATTTCTCCGGCCAAACAAAGAAGAGAAGAAGAAACAAAGGCAACAATGGAGAGATGGAGAAGGAAGTCTAGAAGAGAAGAGAGATGGAAGGACATTGTTTTCAGAAAGAGATTGAGAGAGGAATTTGAATTTGAAATTGGAAAATTGAAAAAGCTAAGACTTATGGAACGAGAATCCTTACGGAAGCTGAAAAGGAATAAGTTGAGAGATAAAAAATTGAAAAAAGCCTTGAAAAATTGTGAGCTTGACATGTCAGATTTTGAGGGCTGTGAGAGTGACACGTGTCCAAATTTTTTGTGGGAGCGACACTTGTCCCAGTCCCAGAAGATGTTCTTTTATTATAACTAATAATTGATGATAATTTTGTTCCGAGTCACACTTGTCGCTATTCAAGTTTGGCGCTTTCTAATGTTTTTTTTTTCTCATTTGGATTTTTAAATAACTTGTCAAATCCTAATTTTATGTGTAAAAAATATGTAATTTTTTTAGAACAAAATGTGTAATTGAAACTATATTAGCTACTAATATTTTAGTTTGAGTCATATAATATATAATATAGAGAGAGATTTTAAATGTTTATTTGATATAACTTAATTTTATAATAAATAAATATTTAAAATATATAAATTATATTTTAGATTTACGATAAATAATTACAATGTGATTCAAGTTTAATTATGTTTAATTATTCATAATGTATGTTAAAAATTAGAAAAAAAGTTTCATAAAATTCTCTCGTTGAATAAAAACTCTAAAAGAGACACTTTCACTAAAAAAGGCTTATAAAAATACACTTATTTATAAAACTGAAAAGAATGATTTTAAATGATAAGACCACAAGAAAAAAAATAAAACTAAGTCATGAAATCTAAAACAACAATTAGTAAATTATACCTTTGTATTGTAAATTTGAATTCTATATTTGTATTGTAAAACAACAATTAGTATATTTTTTTTAAAAATGAAAAGAATATAAAAGCCTTTAATTTTTAAAAGATCGAATATTTATGGGATAAGGGAATTTTGATGTTCGTCTTAGGTTTAAATTGAAGGGATCAATCACATACCTTACAATCTCAAGAGGACTTATTATATATAAAGTTTTTGTCAACTTGTTAAGTTTTATTCTAAAAACCTTTTTATATTTTGATTGTTTCTTATCAGATCATATTAGTCATTTTCGAAGAATAATAAATGGATTATATAATTTTACAGAGGATCAAAAAAAATTTATCAACTACAAAAAGATAAATGATCTAGCATTCTTTTGTTTTGTTTCGACTTTTTTATAATTTTTATTTTCACATAGAGATCTAGATAAATTTTTATTTCAATCATTGTAATTATTATTTTTTATTTGTTGGGAAATGAGTCCCGATAATCAAGTATTGTAAACCACAATCAAATCTATAGAAGCATTGGTTTGTACATTTCTCTTAGCCTCAACTTTAGAAATTATTTTTTTCCTATGTTTTTTAGAGAATCTCCTAAAATTTAGATGAAAAAGGTTGAATAATTTTTATTATCTTAATTGAAGTAATGAGCAATCTATGGAGGGTCCATTACTTCAATTAGTCTCATGTTCTTCAAATGGACCTCTTAGACCAAGAGAAAGTGAAATTAAAAATATTTATATATATATATTTAAATATTATAATAACAACAATTATCACTCTCAAAACTGTCCGAACACATGGATCGCTTTGCTACGCTATATTTTTATAAATTACTTTTAATTTTTATATGTATGATAACAAAAAAATTATTTATGATATTATTGATGTAATGAATTAACTTAATTTTTTTGGTTTTCTTATAACTAATAATTAAACTATTATTTTACCAAAAATATAGTAACTAAATGTTATTATGTTGATTATCATAACAATTGAATTAAATAAAAAGGGTTTAAAAATTTCAAATCTTGATTAAATTTAAATAATAAAACTACAAATTTTTTTAATTTTTAAAAATTTTACCATTTCATTTTACTTTTATTTATTCATTATTTGATATGTAATTATGTTAGATACCTTTTTCAAAAAAACTTTTTTCCCCATTATTCAATGATGATAACCTAATGAATTATTATTTTTCGTAAATGATAATTATAATTTTTATGATAAAAATAAAATTAAAATTAATTTACATTATGATATAGTGAATAAGTAATTTAAAACTTTCTTATGACAAAAATTATTTTTATATGTTAATTATAATTTTTATCTCTGTTACAATTAAAAATATTTTATGTATGTTATTATTAATAAAATAATTTATATTAATAACTTTAATTGTCTTATAACAAAAAATCAAATTAAAAGATAAAACTATAATTTTTTTAAATGTCACCATTGAGTTTTAATGTTATTTATCCATTATTTTTTAATTAATATATTAATTTATAAATGGAGCAATTAGACGTACATTGACTTAAAATGGAAAGAGGATAGAAGTTCTTTGGACCACATCCAATTGAATTAAATAAAGAGTTTTAAAATTCAAAATCTTGCTTAAATTTAAAAAATAAAATTATAAATATTTTTTAAAATATCACCATTGAATTTTACTGTTATTTATTCATTATGTCCTAATAAATATATTAATTTATAAATGGAGCAATTAAGCATACATTGACTTGAAATGGAAAGAAGGTAGAAGTTCCTTCTTTGAACCACATTTTAGGATCTGTTGAAGAAGTTCTCAACTTTTTGAACCATCATCTTAATGGTCATTTTTTTCTATAACAATAATTTATATTTTAAATAATTATAGTCTCTAATAAGAATCAAATAAAATTAAAAATTGATAATGGAAAGAAGGTAGAAGTTCCTTCTTTGGACCACATATTAGGAACTGTTGAAGAAGTGCTGAACTTTTTGAAGCATCATCTGATTGTCAATTCAATTCTGGAGTACTTTGCACACTGGAAGAAAGGCTTTGAGCACCAGAAGCTAGACATAAATAACAACCAATTGGAGAAACATTTGGCAGAAACAAAAAAAATTAAACTTTAAACTAATATAAACAATAACATTAGGACTTAGATTAAAAAACACAAATAGCAAAGATAGAATAAGACAATGTAGGGAGTAAGATATATGAATGCAATAAACGATGAATTGAATTCAGGTTCCATCAAAGAAATGTGAATATAAAAGGGTGGG
The DNA here is from genome assembly GCA_007407185.1 of Glycine tomentella. Taxonomy (NCBI): domain Eukaryota; kingdom Viridiplantae; phylum Streptophyta; class Magnoliopsida; order Fabales; family Fabaceae; genus Glycine; species Glycine tomentella. The sequence continues at coordinate 666,600 of PYAF01003963.1, forward strand.
TGTTTTTTGTACAGATGAATGACCAATGGAACTAATGCTTTCTACAATTTACTGCATTATTCAGGAGTTAGAACATGTTAACCCTTCAGATCACATACAACAGAAAAATAGACCTATCCACCATTGGTAGCATGCTTCATAACCACTTTGTTAGAGAAAACCATCACTTTGCTTTTTCAAAACCCCACACAAAGCTCGAGATTTTTTATAATTTATACATAATAAGCTGAACCAAACATTCACACATCTTGCTAGAAAAAGTGAGAACACAAACAGAGGACAAGAGAATAAGTATAAAAGGATACACAAGCTAAATGCAGTTCAAAGAATTAAAAAGTAAACAATTTGAAGAACTTAGAAGGAGATGTATGGAGTGGTTATCTGTGTGAACATGAAAGAGCTAATCCAAGAGACAGCAATTTACAAGTGATAATGTGCAACTGCAAGAAAATTTGACAACATCTTCATGTTATCCAAGTACTGTTGCATACTTGCATTAAACTGCTGTGACACTATTGTTAATCAAAACCATTTGACAAGAACTAATATCCATTAGCTTCTTAGACGAACATTTGCAAAAATTTATGTTTAAATTACGAGATACTAATGCCAAACTACATCAGGCAAAATCATTCAAGATGACCAACCAAAACAACACAAGTATTAATCAATTATGGCAGTTCTACTTCTTCATGAACATCTACCAAAGAAAAGACCTGAAATCAAGTTTCTCCAGTCATATTGCACAGATTTTGAACAAAACACCTAGATTATAAGCTATTAAGCAATAAGAGGGGTAAAAGTCTTGAGCCATACTGAAAATAAATAAATTTATGATATGATTTTCATAATAAATTCCAAATAATAGGACCAGATTTTCAAACCAAAAGAATATTCACAATGTTACTAATGAAGCAGCACAAGTATGCACACAATAGGTTTTCCAAATTAATTCAAATACCTTAAAACTAAATAGAAGAACGATTACATGGAAGAAGGGGGGTGCGGTGCGGCCGCTAGAAAGCATATTTGTAGCAAACAATGCAGCAACCGTAATTATCAATCTCGTATTGTAGCAATGACCACTATTTTATATGACAAAATTTTACTCAATTCAAGTTATCTAAGAAATTATGTGCATCACAAAGATATTTCTTAAGGTTGAGAAAAAGCTCTATATAACGTTTTCAATGCAAACAACTTGTTTAGTTCAACTTTGCTAAGAGTTGAATACTCAGCATCTTCATTTGTTTAATCAAATTGAAAACACGAGAGAAATATGAGATTAGAACTGATATTGTAATAGAAAAAAGATTGCTATAATATTACTTAATGCAACTAAATTACACTAAAGATGTATCTATGCGAGAGTTAGTACATGATCTTATTGAATTTTATTAAATCACTTTGTCTCAATTCATTTGAAGTTAAATACAAATAGGATTATACATATTTTTATAGACTCACCTCATATAGATGTGCCAAACAGATAAGCACAATTCCACCATCCAACTCCTGCAAAACATTTTAGTTACAGACAAAAATAGTCAAGAGTGCTATAGACTATAGATATCCTTGCAAAAGTTGCTCTACCTCAACAGTTATCAGAGCAATATTGGGAGGCAAGCTGTAATTTGGATCCATGATAGTTTCTTTTGTCAAATGTGAGGACTTCCATTTTTCCGAGTTCTGATCAATAAAAAAACTCGAGTATAATATGGTGATGATTATTAATCCATAATTAAGTACCTGAAACTAATTAAGTCATACCTCATGTGTGAAAGCCACTAAGAATGGACAATAATACTTTGTTTGCAATAAAATAGTAGTATTGAAATAGCAATAAAATGACAGCTTGAATACCTATGAAGCATCAATTCTACCTCACCATCTTACAGTGAATTCGGTTTCTGCATGATTTTTTTTGTCTTTGTAAAGCCTAGTAACCTAAAAAATAAATAAATAGTAAGAAAATTAAACACCAATTATCTTAAAGGAGAAAGGAATTAAAAAATCTGCTAGGCCTACCTCTCTTCAGCTTACTGAGTAATCTTTTTTTTTTTTTTACAATAAAGAGAGAATAATCAACACTTATCAAAATGCTTTTGATGGAGTTCCAGCCAAGTTAGCTGAAGGAGAAGCTAGAAGCTTAAGGTGTTGTGGTCATATTCCCTGATACAAAGTATGAGCCATACACCACAAGAACTCCAATATTCATTGGTCTTGAAACAACAAAAAGCACTAACAATCAGAGAAGCTGGCTGACCATGATGTTATATTGGGAGTGTTAGACACTGGGATTTGGCCAGAGAATGAAAGCTTCAAAGACATAGGCATGAGAGCAGTACCTGCTTAATGCAAAGGTACATGTGAGATTGGAACAGGCTTCAAACAAAGTCACTGCAATAAAAAGGCTATGAGGGCAAGAGTGTTCTACCATGAATATGCAAATCTTTGGTCCAGAGGAAATAGTGGAACTCAAATATATAGATTTGTTTGACCAAAAAAATGCACAAGAGAAAAAACAAAAGAAAACATGATTGAGAATATAATCCAATCCTCAAAATCAAAAGACAATTTAACATTAACTGCAAGAACAACACAAAGGCATCATCATTGAACTATGATGAGAACAATGTAAACCATGAATCTCAATTCCCATATTTCCAAGAAACTTCAAACACTTACTCCCTGAAATATAGTAATCACAAAACACACCAAACATAATTAAATTTCTAATTGAAAAAAAACAAATTGTCCAATAAAAAAATGCAACATGACCAAACAAAACACAAATTATATATATGTTTTTTTATCATATAGTAGTATAGCAGCTAAAGTAACTATTTTGATATGAAAAAAATCATAAAAATAAGAGAAATGAAATACCATGAAAGAAAGAGGTTAACTAAACAAAGTGAAAAGATACCCATACACTTCCTTTCTTTTTCCATTCTTCCTTTCCAGAAAAGCCAGTAAAGTGAAAAGATATAGATATTAAGCACAACAGAGCTAACAATCAAGATGTCAACCAAATTGTCCATTAAAAAATGTAACATGCCAAACAAAACACATTATATATATGTTTCTTTTATCATAATGTACTATAGCAGTCCAAATCCATGTTTTCATATGAAAAAAAAATTATAAAAATAAGAAAAATGAAATACCATGAAAGAAAGAGGTTAACTAAACAAAGTGAAAAGATACTCTTACACTTCCATTCTTTTTCCTTTCTTCCTTTCCAGAAAAGCCTGTAGAGTGAAAAGATATAGATATCAAGCACAACAGAACTAACAATCAAGATGTAAACACTCCTTTTTTTTTGTTTCTTGCTTTCTATTTTCCTGTCATTCTCTATTTTTCTATTTAAACAAAACCTAGTGCAGTGTTAAAAGCCTGTAAAGTGAAAATATATAGATATTAAGCCTATGATGGCATAAAGTTCTTATGGTCCTTGCTGCTATGACTCGAAGTATGTGATGAATATCAGTGAAAAATGTAGTTGCATTAGCTACAGGAAAAAGCTCTCATTTTGCTGCAAGCAATAGGCAAGCATGCATAAGATCCCACCTTGAGTGGGAATAAAATTACCAAGTTTATCAATAACAAATTCTATGCACCAACCAAGTTTATCTGTGGAAATAAAAACCTTTGCACATCCAAATTTTACTGAATAAAATAGTTCCTAAAATTTTACTCAATTTGATGTCTACTTCTCCATAGATATCACATTATACAGTGCATATCAGCTTCGTAAAATATATAATTCACATGTATCAGAAATTCAAAATAGGAGTTACATCCATTGAAATATTTTATACCAACTTGAAAGTTACACAACAAACCTATGGTCATCAAGCAAAAACAAAAAGCACCAGAGGGCCCTGGCAATTAGGACACCGACTTTTATTATATTTTGATGAAAACTGATATACTATGTTCAATATTCTATTTTACTAATTTATCAATTGATGTTCTATAATATTTTGTTTAATCATGTATATTTACTACTTATAACATTAACGATTAACAAAATCCAACCAACATACTTTGTTTATAATTGAATTCAGGTAAACCAATCCCACACCAGCTACACCAATCCATTTCAAATTCAAGTGAAATAGCTGAAGCACAAATAGATTTGAGGAGTCTCAGAACAATATTGAAATATAAATTGTTTCAAAGGCATAATGAAAAATGTAAATATGAAATATAATTTCTCAAGGCATATATTCAAACTTTGAACTCCAATAAAACTATACATCTGAATGGGTTCAATAATATGTTATAAGTTCACATGCCTAGATGACTCCTTCATCATCATTTAGAAGGTTTTCCAGAAATGTAAACTGAATCACATACCAGATGCACAATAGTATTTAAAAAATAAATAAAAACAAAAACTTCTTTTCTAGCAAATTACATTATCTACCTGCCATCCTTGGTCTAGGAATAAATGATGATAACATTAAAGAGTCGATGGCTTCGAAAGGAACTTTGTCGGGGTCTCCTCCTCACGTATGGCATGAAGAATGAAACAGCAAAGAACAATGATGTTATGATTACAATGAAGACATTGAAATGAAAAATAATAAAAAAGCTGGGTTTGACATGGATCAAATTATACATGTTTAGCAATAAGCTTATGACTATTACATCAAACATAGGCAATGTTCATAATGAAACACATGTTTAGGAGATTTCAAACCTTGATGTGGAATACAAAATTCATTTGCCTTGCTTTTGATTTAGTGTTAGTGAATGTAGCCAGGTACATATTAGTAGGTTTTGTTACATTTAATATGAACAACATTGACGCAGAAACAATCCTGCAAAAGAGGTTTAATAGTCAGATTCCAAAAAGATAGTTTATATGACTAATCAAAACCAAATTATAGTCATTAAGTAGAATCGAAAAATAAAACAAAAAAATATTGACCAACAACTGCCCTCAAAAAGCAAACTCACAAAAAAAAATATGTAAGTTGATCTACTTTGAGATGCACATGATTGACCACTTGCATTAACCTACATGGAAAAAAAAAAAGGAAAACAAATGTCAACAGGATCATAGAAGGGAAATTTCCATATTCACATAAGTTTAGGTATGCAGATCAGAAATATCCAGAATCAAAAACCAATTGAATGCATGATCATAATGTAAACTCACAAAAAAGAAAAAAAAAGATTGGGCAGCTTCCAAATTTTCCAGAAGCTATTCTCTTAGCATCTCCATAAGCACTCTGCAGTAGTGCAGCTTCTTGTTTCCATGAGGTGTTGATGATCACACATTATATTTAATGCTTTTGTACACATCAACTTCAATGTATGATTTTATAACCCAAAACTTTTTGCATTTTCATAGTTGACAGTGAAATCCTCCCTGTTATATTAATCAGTAGAAATGATGATATTCTCTTGTGTATTGCCATCTCCTATGTTTGTATAGGCTTAAACAGTTAGCGGAAATTTTCACTTACAATTACTAAATCGCAGGTCCTGATTTTGCTGACCTTAAACATCAAAACTTCCATTTACATCACTCAATCCTTTATGGCTGAAATTATAAAAGCATTACAAATGATATTTCTACTCAATCCTTTTTGTGTTTTTATCCTAATGCTATACTACTAGAAACCAAACTAGTGCTGCCTGTCTAACTAATATTTCTAATAATTTGACAGAAATTAGAGACACAGGGATTTATGCATAAAACACTATTTTTTTATTTAAAAAAATTGATAATTAATTTGAAAAATTAACTAATTTGAAAATTTTTCACATATCTTACAAGTAGAAAGCATTAATCATAACCAATTGAAGAAAACTGTACCTTATCGAATTGGACCGAACCAACAACTACTTGCTGAGTGTAAGACATGAGGTTATTTGGGATGCCCTTGGGATCTTCACCGAGTTTGCCACTTTTATGAGCCCCAACTGGATTGAAGTATCTTAGTAATATGATCTTCCATTCTGGTTCAACTTTCTGAATATCTAGGGCAATTTCTTCCAGGAAAACCTTTAATAAAATTGAAGTGTCAAAGAGAGACAGGTCATTAGATCCCAAAAAATAGGCATTACAAGCTTACACAACAGCCCAAAATAGTGATGATAAATTATTGAATTAGGCCTTGTTTGGGTAAAATATCCCAATAACCACTTACAAAAGCAAATATCAAGGTTAAATAAATTAAGCTTCTCCTATAAGTTAGAATGCTAGTTGATTTTGGATAATAAATGGGACACTCCAAGGCAAGAGGACTGTTTTAGAGACCCTAAAACGTTTCTTCCAGAAGAAACTAATACAAATCCAATCTTAGCAAAGAGTAGAGAGAAATTTTACATTTACAAAAGAAGAAAATGACTGATATGACACATACTCAGCCTCTTAAAACAGTAACTAATTCCAACTCAATAAAAATTTAGCCAATTCAAAACAAAGATCGTATGAGTACTACATTTTTTTCCACCATTCCCACCACCATTTAGAAAGATCCTGCTTAAAAAGAATTAACATGGTTCCAATTTTATTTAATTAATTTTGGCAATCACTGACTTCATCTTAGCACGGTATCATGTATGTATACAATAATTCAATAAAGGAATTCCACATCATTACTTATGATTAAAATTGATATAATTAAACATAATATAATGGAAGCAACATGTCAGCATAAATAGTAAGAACAAAACAAAGAATAATATTTATTTGCTACTGTTTGCTTTCCTGGTTTATTAAGAGGTGCACCACTGTCAGTTATACAGCTGACTATTTAGTTAGCAGGCAGTTGTAAATCTATTTAGTTTAGCTTCACGAGGTACTGAAGTTATAAATCTATAATATATATATATATATAGCACTTGAAACAGAACAGGGATCACTTTGTACATTTACATCAGAAAGAATCAATACATTCTATTTTCTCTAAAATTCTCGAATTTCTAAGAACCAAATAAGGATAACAAAAGGATGACATAAAGCAACTAATAACATCATCCCCAACTTCTATGAATATAACAAACAGGTTTAAGTCTAATATGAGGTATAAAGATTTTGAGAACATATCCCAATCATTCAATCAAGGCTAATATGAGGGTGAAAACAGAAAAATACACAGGCACTGGAATCCCCATTTGGCATTTGTTCCAATCCTTTGTTTCCAAACTAAATAAACGAAAACGGTTTCCGTAACTTCAACATAGCACGATGAATGAGATATATATTTACATGTAAGGAAATGCTTGTTCAGAAGGCCCAAACACACTCACAACAAAGAGCCCTTAACAGGATCTGAGAACCAAAAAAATTTAATGTTTCAGTAAAGTAAATTAGTTTATTCCAACAACATAAAGTCAACAAACATAATGTCAGTTACATGAAACACTAAAACATCAAATAAAAAAGAAGTCTTCACCGTCGTCCCATCTCAAGGTAACCTTTATTTTGTACCATCTGCACAACAATAATAAGAATAAAAAAGTTTTTAAATGTACATAAAATAAAACCACCCGAACAGCAGAAATGAAAGCTGAAGCACAAATAGATTTGAGGAGTCTCAGAACAATATTGAAATATAACTTGTTTCAAAGACATAATGAAAAATGTAAATATGAAATATAATATGTCTGAATAGGTTCAATAATATGTTTATAAGTTCACACCATTTATTGACTCCTTCATCATCATTTAGAAGGTTTTCTAGAAATGTAAATTGAATCACATACTAGATGCACAATAGTATTTAAAGAGTCGATGGCTTCGAAAAGAACTTTGTCGAGGTCTCCTCATAATAGTGTATTGCATAGTCAGAATTGTTTCTAGAAAGATAGAAAAGAAGGTTATGATATAGGAAGCAAAAAAAATTGAGATGAAAACAACACACAACACAAACACAAACCAAAAACAACACACGACCATGGCTGAAAACCGGAAACCCAGATGAAGAATATGATTTCTCTTTCTTACTTAACCGACGTCTCACAAATGTCTGCAAACAACAGTAGAAGATTCAACTTTGAGATGAAAAAGAAGAAGAAAAAAAATGGAGATCAAAACTTTGAACGAATAGAAAACATCCATCAGAGAAAAAATGATCAAATTGTGTTTTCACCTCGTGGTCTCTTCTTCAGCCATGGATCTCCTCGTTTTCCATGGTAGCACCTCATGGTAGTGCTCTCCCTCGCCACCACCCTCAATTCCATCTGAAGAAAACAAAATACCCAAATAAAAAAACGCAAACAAAACATACCCAGAACGTGCAAAAAACGCAAACTTTGTAAATAGAAGAGGTATAAGAGAGAGAAAAAGAAAATAGAGAAGAGAAGAGAAGAAAAAAAAAAGCTACAGACAAAGGGAGAAGGAAGCGGTATAAGAGAAGAAGAGAGAGAATTTGAAATTTGAAATTCAAATTGGAAAATGACGCATTCTTGAGCCTCTGTTATTTCGTTAAAGGAAAAAAGAAAACAAAAGCAAGAAAACTGAGGGAGTGACAACTCAGCTTTGCCTACATGAGAGAGTGACACCGGTTAGAAAATGGTTCTCTTTTATTATAAGTAGTAGATATAACCAAAAATCTAAAAAGATACGTATTCCTACACACTATCTCCTTTTTTTACCCCCTTAAACTAAGTGCAAAATTGATTAAACATTTTTGGTGCAGAAACAACACTATCGTAAACTTGTTTAGCCATGGGCTGAAGTCTTTTACTAACCTTTATTATCAGGAACTACATTGATTAAAATCCGGAACAATGACTTTTTAGGTAAACTATGGATTTTATCATAGTAGACTTCATAACAATTTAAGATTTTTAGGTAAGCTTTGGTTTTAGATGCTACTCCCCAAGTTCAACAAGACAGCATCTTCTATTTAGGGGTGTTCGCGGATCGGTTGGTTTGTTTTTGGTCAAATTTAAGATCCAACCCAATCAAATTTGATCGATTCAGTTTGATTTTCAGAAGAAAAAAAAATTGAAACCCAATCCGTTCATGAACAGTTCGGTTCAGTTTAGGCCAACGGGTTACCTATTATTTTATATCATGATTCATTCAATATCCAATATAATTAACACAATAGGTAAATAGTCATTTTCGTTCCTGAATGTGTAGAGATATGACAAATTAGTCCCCAAAAGATGAAAATTCAAATTTTAGTTCTCGAAAGTGAAAAGAGTGCGACAAATCTATTAATCCATCAACTTTCGTCTGTTACTGTTAATGAAAGAGCCTAGTGGCACAGTGGGACAAAAAATGTCATAAAAATGATTGTCAACATAACTCTAGAATAGATTGATCAAAATGTCAGTAAATTTTCATTTGACCAAAACATAAGTTTCCATTGGATAAACTTGTCAGATCCCAATTTTCGAGAGTGAAATGCAATTTAGGATAAATAGTCATTTTCGCCCCTGAATGTGTAGAGCGCTAACAAATTCGTTCTGAGATATGGAAATTCAAATTTTAGTATATTCATTTATATGCATTACAAATTTGCTACAACTATTTGTTTACCTTCTCAGATCATTGACACATTGTTGAAATATAACTGTATCATAAGATATTTTTGTCCAATGGAAACTTACTGACATTTTGGTCCAATGAAAACTTATTAACATTTTGGTCCAATCTATTTAGCAGTCATGTTGATAATCATTTTTGTGATATTTTTTTCCCTTAGATGAATGAATTTGCGCACTTTTTTCACTTTCGAAGACTAAAATTTGAATTTTCATCTTTCGAGGGCAAATTTGTCAGTGCAATACACATTCAGAGATAAAAATGACTATTTACACAAACACAATATTATCAAATGTCTGAAAGTAATAAAACTGATTCATTTAATACCATTAACATAATATTCTAAAATAGACTAATACAAATTAAAACAAAATATTCTTTAATGAGATTTACTATAATAGTCTGAATCACAACTATTTCCTACAAACTAATTTCTTACAATAAACTTTGATACAACCAGATTTGCTAAAACAAATGAACAAAATATGATTATTAATATTATAAACATTTGCAATTCCAACACTTTGGAGTCCAATTATTACAATATTTAAAACCAAATAAAATAACTCTAAAATTTTTGATCGGTTTTGATCGGTTCAAATCAATTTTGATCGGATTTAAATATCTAACCAGTGACTCAATCCGTACATAAACGGTTTTAATCAGTTCGATTTAGTTTTGACTCAAATACATAAATGATCCAACTCAAACTGTTCGGATCGATTCAAATCAATTGAGATTCACAGATGACCTGTACCCGTGAACACCCCTACTTCTATTCATCACTAGCTTCATCTCCTATAAATCTTAAACATCCACCTTTTTTTTATCCGTTAAAACATCCACATTTATGTTCACACTTCACAGCCTCTAGAAGCCCAAAAAAATAAACAGAACTTGTGGCTTTTTTCCCCAGCAAAAACAGCAATATACCAGCTCTTTTCTCAAATAATATTCAGAAACAAGGGAGCAAAAAGCAAGACTTATTTTCAATTTTAAAAAGAAAAAGAAAGAAGAAGTGACACTTTTAATCAATTTATAGAGAAATAAAACCAGGCCCTTTGGGAACTCAGTTCAGCTCCTCTTTGTTTTATCCAAAGAATAAAAGAGAATTAAAACTAGAACTTCAGTTTTCACTTTGGATGATACAATACAATTGAAATCTAGTGAAAAAATATACCTTATAATATGTCTTCAAATTTATAATATACTATCTGTAATTATACTGATGAACAAGAAGTTTGAGTTACTCATCAGAATTGCATATCATCTCAATTCTCAACTAACATACCACTATAAATTAGCAAAGAAACAAATGACATTAACATATACAACAATCATCACCCCAAGAGTGGTTAATCACAGTAGCAGTGGATAATCCAGGCAAACTTTAGCCGCACTATCAGGGGTTCAAATCCTAGAGTCACCACTCCAGGGAACGCACCTAACCCCCAAGCCGGCTTAAGGGTTAATCCCACAGCTTTGCTAGTGAGTATTCCAAGCCAGGGACCAAAAGAGTACATAACAAATTGTCAAGTAGTAACACTTGAACATGCCAACACTGAATGCCAGAAAATATGCCCAGGAACATATCACTAATGTAACAGTCTACTAACAGAAAGTCACATACATATGCTGCAACTTTTCATTCCGCTTTAACTCAGCCCTTCCTATTTGAGAAACCATATCAACCCGCAATTTCTCATTTTTCTGGTTTACTAATAAACCAAAAGTGAGACCATGTACCTCTAACATCAATTTTACATACATAGATTAGTGTTATAACAAGTACTAGTTTAAGTAACAGACAATAGTTTTATTTAGACTTCTACTAGGCACTAATTTACTAGTCTATTTTTTATGTTAGTACTATTCTATTTATGATTAAAGAAACTTTTAATCGAGCATAAAGCATGAACTTAATACCAATTCAGATTTGACACATAAAAGTCATGATTTGATACAAAACAAATTTCCCATTACCAGACTGGCATAAAAAAAATCCGCCACTATGACAACCATCTTACTACACAGTTCAACAAACCTGTTTCTCTGAAAATTGAACTACATCTATCAGGAATTTAAAATTATTTGGAGATCAAATTGTTTGGGTCAAATTGCAAGGTTGACTTGAGTCCCAAATTGGAAAATGAAATTCAGGTATGGGGTTAAAGGACCTTGGGTCTCCAACGACAATGGCTAGCTTTTGTGGTATGGTTCTACAATGGCCTTATCACAAATCGTTAAAAATAGCAATGCTAGGATGCAAGTACTTTTATTTATTTTTGAAAGAAATACAGTAAAGAAGAAAAATATTCTGGATAAAACATTAAACACTGTTTTCCACGCTTTCTTTAAACAAGATGAAGCATCCATTCAATCGGACCATCTAGAAACACATTACCATTTTAATGCATTGTGAATTGTTTTCCCTTCCAACCCAGCTTTCACAGGTCATGAACAGTAGGCATATTTTAATTATGGTTTTACACAACAGACGGCTTGGTATCTGAACAATTGAAGAAAAACATCTAGTTGTAAGTAAAAAAGAGTTGGAAATAATGGTCAATCACCAGTAGGTTTATGAACCAATTAAATTCTCCTGCTAAATATTAATAAAACAAGATCTCATCAGCTAGTTACCAATCTGAACTAACCAACCGAAAGATGAATTCCCATGTACTAAATCCAATAAAGTGAAGATACTAACAAAGAAAGAGTTAGAAGAGAAAACAAGGTGTCTAATGACTTTGAAAATTGTTGTACTACAAACCAGCTAAAATGTCTGTCTCTGGCCAAATACACATGTATATACATCACAAACAGGCTAAAAGACACAACAGGCCAGATGGCCACAAGCTAGATCTACCTGATGGTGACAAACTTGTTGGTGCCATGTTTTGCCCAATAAGTCCTCAAATCAATCGGATTAGAAAAGTTATAACCCTCGGCGGCGAGTTTCTCTAACACTTTCTTAAATGCTCCTATACTCATTTTCCTTCCAGCAATCCTAGCACCACGCCGCTTGGTACTCATAGGCAAAGGATATACCGACATGCCTGTTGTGCAACATGCAGACTGCCAACCACCAGATCCCCATCTATAACACTGTTGAGATGCCCCGGTGCATGAACAAACTGGAATCGGAATGCAAGAAATATCCATATCAATCCCATTTATTACAATTTCAGTAGTTTTCTTCGGAACCCTTGCACGTTGAACTGCAGGAGCATTCTCATCCTTTGGCGCACGAGGCACCCTCTTTGGCTTCTTAACCTTGGGAGATTTGGGAACCTTGGGCCCCTGTCTTTTCTTACGAGTTCCATTTGCCTTCTTGACGACAGGTGCTTCTTCCACTGGCTTTTCTTCCTTTGGCAATTCCGGTGCTTGAATCATTTGAATTTGATGTGCTGAAGATGTCTCTGGAATACCACCATAATTATGGTTTGTAGGTATCATATTCATATATTTGTCTCTCTGACTAATCCATGCATCCCTCATGTATTCCACAGGGTATGTAGCTTGGGGCAAACCACCAATGTCCCTATGGTGAAATGCCCCATCAGTGCCAGCTAAAACCGCAGCATTGCGCCCTCCAATTAAAGGTTTTTCCGGCATGGATGACATCAGCTGCAGCCCCAGGTGGCTCTTAAATGACGTAGCGGGTTCATAGTAGCCCCAATTACGTATGTTAAGACCATTATCACCATCCATCACAACACCAACTGATGAAAATAATTACAAGAGCACAATGTACACGATGCTAAATATCCTCACAAATTATCCAGGTCGATTGCATTCTCCTAACAAACCAACACAATTCAAAACATACAAAGTTTAATACCAAAAATAGAACCAAAAAAAAAAAAAACTACAACAAACAGTATGCAATTTACTGACTAAAAACTTGCCATTGTTTCAGCTCAGATAAAGTCAAACCAGAAAAGGGGGTAAATTACACAAATCCCATAAATGTAGACATGCAAAACCTCATGCGCCAAAGGTTTCAGCTTCTGTGTTTTGATCTAAGATCCATTTTATCATGAAAAAAAATGGATAAAAAATCAGATCTTTGGGTAAAATACTAAACAGATCAACAAAATCTAAGATCAAAATGAAAGTAAGGAAATGAAAAAAAAAAAAAAAAGGATTTTGATGAAAACCCATTTCAACTATCGAAGAAAAACTAAGAGGGTGAGGGAATGTTCGAGCAGAGCGAGAAGGGAGCAGTACCTATTAGGGTTCCTGGCGTCTACGAATGGAAAATGAAGACAGCAAAAGGGGAAACAGAGGTCACGCCATCTTAATATCTAATCTTATTCTTAAGAATTACAATAAAAGTAAATAGTCATTTTGATTGTTTAGAATATAAATTTATTTTTAAAATATAAAAATTCTTTTTCTCTAAAGAATTTGATAAATTTTCGTTCGGTTAATTTCTGATTGTCACCTTTAATGAAGTGTCACATAAGAACAAAAATGTCACAAAAAGTTAGGTTATCATTAGACGAAAATGTCATATCAAAAATAAATTTTGAGTTCAATTTATTTGTTTCATTTTATTAAGCCAAGAATGCTTGAACCCAAATTTATTTTATTTTAGTTTTTCTGCTAGTTACCAATTTTTTTACAAGGGTGTTAGTTAAGATTTTTAAAACGATTCAACTGAAAATCCCATATCAATATACTTTTATATGTGGAAATATGCGAAGTTCAAAAAGAAATAATTTATTTTGCACGTTCAGTAAATGATAGCTCAACCTATAATGTCGTATGATGATAAATATATATATATATATATATATATATATAAAAACTATATTATGTTTTCTCGATTATCATCCTTTGACAAAAGTTTGGAACATGCAATGTGGTGAAAACTGAAACCCACCCATGTGTCTAGCAAGTGCAACATAGATGCTTCCTTATTTGTTAAAACCAGTCATAGATTATTTGCTACTCTGCATATTCATCGTGTCATTCTTAATTGTATCAGTGCTCTAATTATTAATGAAATGATATAAGCATATTTCATTCAAAAAAGAATTTGGTGTATTTTATAGGATAACAGAGAGTATGTTTGTTGATATTTTGTTGTATGAAAAGTGGTATTTAATATTAGTAAATATAACTTAAATAAGACAGTGACATATAACTTTACAAAGTTCAGCCACATAAATGGAACCTATGGCTCACAATGTTGTTACCTTTATAGTTAATACCGAAAGTTAACTTTTGTTATTTACTACATTTCAAAATTTGACTCCCACGTTAAAATCTAAGGATAATTAAGATTTTAGTTACTAAAATTTTTAATTTTTAATTCTTGAATTTTTGTTTGACTTGATTAAGATTTTTTAATTTATTTTATTATGATTTTTAGTCTTTAAATTTTTATTTGAATAGTTAAGGTTCTTAAACTTTTACAAAATTCAGTTTTTAATTTTTGAACAAAATTTAAATTTATTATTTTTATTTATTTAGTAAGAATTTAAGGACTGAAAATTAAATCTTTCAAAAATTTTAGAGACTAAAAATATTAATAAAAAAGTAAAAAAATCTTGATCAGTCAAATAAAAATTTAGAGATTAAAAATTTTAATGAAAAAATTAAAAAACTTTGACGAGTCTTTGAAAATATTTAGAAACCAAAAACTTAATTAATCCTAAAATCTAAACTAATTTGAAAATTTGGGTATGACTTGGTCTAGGAAAATTTCTATTCTTTTAAGTAAATTATACTCAATCAACATAAAATTAAAGCTTATTACATTCGTATGCCTTGTCTAAAATGGCATTTCTTTTGCACTTGCTTTCTGATCAGAGTTAGTAACATGTTTAGTTTTATGTTGAAGGACGAAATTGACCCTTAACTCTTCATCTTCTTTACTTCTGTTTGCTAAGTTTAACGATGGTAATTTCTTTGGAATGCTATATGAGCTTTCTTTGCTTCACCATATTTCAGTTATCAAGTGTGCCCACGAAGAAGACAATGTTTATTAACAAATAGATATGATTCATTTCTTAAGACAATTAGAAAATCATTTATTTCATTTAAATAGCTATTTTTTAAAAAAGCAAATAAGATTTATTCTTAAAAAAAACAAAAATTATTTATTTTAAGTAAACTCAATTTAAAAAACATATTCAAAATCATAAAATTTTATTTATTTTATTTAAAAAATAAATCTAAACAAACTAGTCCAATAGTTTATCCTAAAAAATAGATAACAGTGTAAAAAATAAATTTAAAACTACATGTCTATTCTTGAACATTCATCACATGTATGAAATTGGACCAAACTGTATGTTGATAATTATCTTTTTGGGAAACGTAGATTTTAGTGATACTTTTCTTTTTGGTCAATAACTTAGATTTTAGTTCAAATAAGTAGATTTGCATCCCTTCCTATACACACATGCTCATACCTTATCTGCAAAGTTAATTTGGTTTGGAATATCACACGCACTGGCTCACATCTGAGCATTACTATTTTCCCTTCCTCTTCTATTCTACTTAAATTCGTTTCTTTTAATTACCCCATCTTTTCTGAACTCGAGTTAATTTCTTGCTTCTTTGTTGCTCTTTCCACTTGGGATCATTCCTTTTCAAAACCTGCTAAATTCTAAAGGTTTCTTTTTTGTCTTCGAAGAATTTAATAAGAATAATTAAGTTTTTATTTGTTAATTTTTTTAAAATTTGATTTTTAATTCTTAAACTTTTCTTTGATTTATCAAGATTATTCAACTTTTTTTATTAAGGTTTTTAATTTGTTTAACCAGTTAAAGTCCCTTAATGTTTTCATTAAAATTTTTAGTTCTTAAACCTTAAAAATTTCATATATTTTAATTCTTGAAATCTCATTAAATAAATAAAAATAATGAATTCAAATTTTATTAGAAACTAAAAACTAATATTTATACAAGTTTAGTAATCTTAACTAATCAAACAAAAGTTTAGATACTAAAAATCTTAAAGAAAAAAAGTTAAGAAATTTTCACCAACCAAACAAAAATTTAAGAACTAAAATCTAAATTTTACAAAAATTTAAAATTAAAAACTTAGTTAATCCTATTAAATTCATCCACCACAAATAAATTCTCAAAGGCGTTACTCGTGAGTCGTGACACATCTCTAGCTATATCTTTCCCTGGTATTAACAATTCATGATCTTGACAAAAAAAAAAATCATGGTCTTGATGTAAACTTTATTAAAAAATAAAGAGAATAATGAATTGCTTCGGTGCTTTACGCTAAAGATTAGTTTGTTTTGTTAAAAAGAAAGTTTGTATTAGCAATTTCTCAAAAGATCTTTGGGAAAACAAAACAAATATATATATTTAAAAAAAAAAAAAAACCTGACTTAAGCATGCATTTAAATTGCATAGTTTATAAGTAGATTGAGGCATGCATATTATCTAAAGTAGTTACAAACAATAGGTCTCTTTTGTTAATCAAACTTACTGATGATGTTTTTTCTGTAATTTACATCATACCATTTTATCCACTTTCTTCCATACTAAAATAAAAAAAACGATTATCTATCTTTCTTTTCAAGTTAAAAGTGAAAATTGAAAAAAAATATGATGAAGTGTTTTTGGTATAAAATAATATTTCCCTAAATTTATTTAGATTTCGATTAAAGAGACGCTTTGTTTTTAATTTAAAAAGAATTTACTTTGAATCATTAATCATAATTCAATATGTACTCATTAATTTTAACCATAAATTTTATTTTTAAATGTGTATAAACGAGACGTTAGGTCTTAACCATAAATTTTATGTTAAATGGTATACAAACCACAAATATTGAATGATTAAGTATAATTAAATATGAGAAATTAAGTTTGTTGTTAAACCAAATGGACAGTTTTACCATCCCTCGTTTCAGGAAGCACATAAATCAAAACCTGGAACAATGACGTTTTAGGTTAAGTTGGTTTAAATTCATGAAAATTTGGCTACTGTTATTCAAGGTTTAGTTTTCATGCTAGTCTTCCCAAAGTTGAACAAAACAGCATCTTCTACTAACCATTTGTTTCCATTTCCAGCAATTTAATGTCTTAGATTATGTTACCACTTCACAACCTGAAAGGAAAAAAAAAAAAGTTTTCCCATTTACAGTTTCTATACATCCCCGAATAGTTTCAAAAACACCTTTTACTTTCCTTTCAGGCTAAAATTTAACCTTTTCCTATCTCTCTTACATTTAACCACTTACCACTCACTACACAACTAATACAAGGGAAGGACTCACTGATTTTTCTTTTCTTTTTCTCAACCTGCAGTTGACCACACACTCACAGCACCAGCAAGCATCCATGAACACCACACCCTTCCAATAGCAAAAACTCTCATCTTTCAATTGCATACTTTCTGCTGTGTAAAAAATTTAACATAACAGCATTTCTGTTGTGTTAATTTTTATTTTTTTTTAAAAGAATTAACACAACAGAAATGTGTTTCCATCAAAGAGATTTTAAAAAACAAAAACAAAAAAGTCGGGGGAGTAAGATTATAAGATGTTGAGTGTTTACAAATTACAAGATGTTATTTTACTTCTCAGAAGTGCACATTATCTCAACTTACATGCTATAAACTAGCAAAGGAAACATATGACATTTTTTTTTTTTTTGATTGGCCAATGTTAATTGTTAAATGTTAGTATTTTTGTTAGTGGAAGGATTCGAACCCACGACCTCTCCCTCCCACCCTTCCTTCCCCTCTTCACTTTTTTCTTAACCCCCCAACCAACCTTATATCTCCAGGAAACATATGACATTAGCATACATAACAATCACCAACTAGTAATGTGGAACATGTCAATACCATAAATGCCTATGTACATCAACATGCAACTCCAGTAAGAGTCTACATACAGAATGTCACACTCCTCACTTGTCTACTCTATGCTGCATCATTTCATTCCCTTTCAACCCAGCCATTTGCTTGCCCTACTATATTTTTTCTCGCCTTCCTATTTGAGGAACCATGCCAACCTACAATTTCTCATTTTTTTCCTGGTTTACTAACCCAAAGTGAGACCATGCACCTCTAACATTAAATTTCACATTTATATATTAGACTAATAATAATTACTATTCACTGCTTCACGTAACAGGACACAATTTTTTTTCATACTTTTAGTAAGAAACGACTCTACTATTCTAACAACTTGTCAAAGAGCATAAAGCATGCATAAAAATGCTTTTAACTTACTAATACAAATCATGATTTCCTTAAATTTTTATTTTTATTCAATAACCAGGGATGCATAAAAAATTCTACCACAATGACAATTGACAAGCATCTTACCTTCACTCAATGTTCAATAAACCTGCTTCTCTAAAAACTGAATTGCATCTATAAATGATTCAGCAATCAAAATGTTGAACTAACAATGCTTGGAAGCAGAATACTGTAATTCATTCTAGAAAGAAAAATATTGCTTTTACCACTTCAAACCTGTCAATCAAATATAGATGAATCTTTCACGCAATCAGACCGTCTAGAAACACATTGCAACTTAATAGTGTGCGCGTGTGTGTGTGAGGTGTTTTCAAGTACAGCCCAGCTTTCACAGGTCACTAATACACATTCTAATTAGGTATGGCTTTACACAACAGACAATGGAGTATAATGCTAAAAAACAGAACTCACATATTTAGTTGAAAGTATAAAAGAAATGGATTAACATTCAAACACTGGTAGTTCATGAGTGGATAAAATTTTACTTCTAAATATTAATAAAACAAGATGCCATCAGCTATTCCCTATCAGAACCAACCAATTAACCAAATGATTGAATTCCCAAGAACTAAATCCAAAGAAGTGAAGATAACAACATAGGACAAGTTAGAGGAGAACAGGAAATGTCTTGTGACTTCGAAAATTCTTGTACTACAAATAATCTAAAAAGCCTCAGTCTCAGGCCAAACACACAAATATATACATGATAAACAGGCTGAAAGGAACATGAAGCCAGATGACGAGACCTACCTAATAGTGACAAACTTGTTGGTGCCATGTTTTGCCCAATAAGTCCTCAAATCAATCGGATTAGAAAAGTTATAACCCTCAGCTGCGAGTTTCTCTAACACTTTCTTAAATGCTCCTATACTCATTTTCCTTCCAGCTATCCTAGCACCACGCCGCTTCGTACTCATAGGCAAAGGATACACTGACATCCCTGTCGTGCAACATGCAGACTGCCAACCACCAGAGCCCCATCTATAACACTGTTGGGGCGCTCCAGTGCATGAACAAACAGGAATCGGAATACTAGAAATATCCATATCAATTCCGTTTATTACAATTTCAGTAGTTTTCTTTGGAACCCTTGCACGTTGGACTGAGGGAGCATTCTCATCCTTTGGTGCACGAGGCCCCCTCTTGGGCTTCTTAGCCTTGGGAGATTTGGGCACCTTGGGGCCCTGTCTTTTCTTACGAGTGCCACCATTTGCCTTCTCAACAACAGGTGCCTCTTCCACTGGCCTTTCTTCCTTCGGCAATTCCGGTGGTGGAATCATTTGAATTTGATGTGTTGAAGATGTCTCCGGAATACCACCATAGTTATGATTTGTAGGTATCATATTCATATATTTGTCTCTCTGACTAATCCACGCATCCCTCATGTATTCCATAGGGTATGTTGCTTGGGGCATACCACCAATGTCTCTATGGTGAAATGCCCCATTAGTGCCAGATAAAACCGCAGCCGTGCACCCTCCAATTAAAGGTTTCTCCGGCATGGATGACATCAGTTGCAGCCCCAGGTGGCTCTTAAACGACGTAGCGGGTTCATAGTAACCCCAATTACGTATGTTAAGACCATTATCACCATCCATCACAACACCAACTGATGAAAATAATTACAGGAACACAATGTAGTGAATGTACAATATGTTAAATATCCTCACAAATTATCCAAGTCCATTGCATTCTCCTAACAAACCAACACAATTCAAAACACAAAAATTAATATGCAAAATAGAAAGAAGAAAAGAAACAACAAAATGCAATTGTCTACCCCAAAAACTCACCTTTGCTTCAGCTCAAATAAAGTCAAACCAGAAAAGGGGATAAATTACACAAATCCCATAAATGAACACATGCAAAACCTCATGCCCCAAATATTTCAGCTTCTGGGTTTTGATCAAAGATCCAGTATAGCATGAAAAAAGAGCAAACAAATGAGATCTTTGAGCCAAAATCTAAACAGATCAACAAAATCTAAGATTAAAATGAAAGTGCGAAAATGGGGGCAAAAAAAAAGAGATTTTGATGTGAACCCATATCATGATTTGAAGAAAAAATACGAGGGTAAGAGAATGTTTGAGCAGAGCGAGAAGGGTCATTACCTGTTAGGGTTCTTGGCGTCTACGAATGGAAAATGAAGAGAGCAAAGGAACATAAATGTCTGCACGCCATCTTAATATCTAATCTCAATTCTCAACATTAAAAAAAAAACAAAAACAAAAAAAAGCATTTATGAGATTCTAATATCAAAGTAATGTTGTAAATCAATATTCAAATGTAAAATGTGCAAATTGCTGAGACCAATACTCAGTCAACATAGAATAAATAATTAGTATTTACTTAGTAGCACGACACTTTCATATTCCGCTGCAAATTGCCCCGTTTTAAATGTGTTTTGATTTGTTTTACATTTTAGTATACGATATATTATAGACATTAGCATGATAAGTCAAATTTCCATTTTAATATAGTAATAAGTTATTGGATAATATAATTGTAATATACAAGCTGTACATTGATAATAGATTAATGAACATTAAAAACCTAGTTACTAATGAATTCTCTGGGTTGTAATTCTAGGGTAATAAGAATATCTAGAAGATATGCTTCTTGTTGTAAATTGTAAGCAGTAACTATTTTTTTTTTTTTTATGGAACCAGCAGTTAATTTTATATCTGTTTAAAACTCAATTGGAATTGTTAAAAGAAAAAAATTAATGGGGATAAAATTTAATGAATACTAATACTAATATACTAGTATTTGAGTATTTTAGTTTAGCTTGCGTTCTGTTTATTTTTTCTGTAAATAAAAGTAATAAT
>PYAF01003963.1:693267-707757 GCA_007407185.1 Glycine tomentella
ATTTATTCATCATAAATTAAAGTTGAAAATAATTCTTATACGATTTAATAAGAATAATTCTTATGTAGTTGGTACTAACATAGTATGTCATGATTGACATATAATAACTTTATCTCTAACTTTTATGCATTAGTTTGCGTATGAAAAATATTTGTAAAGAGAGTTTAATTTTTAAATAGATTTCAACCAAGAATTAATCCTTAGCTTCTAGTTAAAAATACCTTGGATTCACCCAAAAATGATTATATATGTAATTATTGGTTAAATATTTATCATAAATATTCATTAGATAATTTATTCTTCCTTCTCCTCCTCCAATGCTTATGATAATGTGTATATTATTCCTCTTTACACAAGGTTATTTAATTGAGAAAAGTTTAAGTGAGTTATAGTGTATGTTGAGAAACTGAGGATTAAATATTTAGGAGATTTATATTAATGGAATATGAGTAACTATATAAATAAATTTTGATACCACATTTAATTTAAAATTTTAAAACTCATAATTAGAAAGTTTTATCTTTTTTATATGATGTTCAACTTTTTCTATGTGAGACTTCATTTCATACTTATAATCCAAATCATTTTTCTCTCAAGTGAGCTTTTTTCACATAATAGTCTCCCTTCGAGTAAAAACTAGTTTATTAATGTAAATCTTTTCAGTATTTATTTTCATAATTATACAACATTTAAATTAAAGCAGCTCACTAGAGTAAGACCTTTACCTTTACCCTTTTTCTATAAAAGGTCGGATTTTCACCCATATACAGCATAAATTGAGATATTGCAAATTTATTAGTATGTGCGCACATACTAATAATAATAATCACTTAAAGCAATAAAACAGACATTAGGTTGATTGGTAACTAATTCCCCTAATTGGATTAGATGGTGGTTTATTAAACCAAATTTGGGAAATCATTGTTTGAACTTAGCTTAACATTTGAATAAGTGTTGCCTACGCCTTTTACCAGAAATTGAATAAATGTCGTAAATACCTTCGGACAATATTTATAAAGCTGTGACTGAAACATTTAAATTTTAGCTATAAGTGGTCTTAAAAGTGCTACTTAGTCTCAAAAGTTAGCCAATGGTTTTTATTATAATGTGAACCTAAGTTAAAAAAATCGTTAGCTATAAGAAACATAATGATAATTGAAATTACACTTACAAAAATACATATACTTCTAACATTGATTTTTTAATTTCTAACAACAAATTTCTTTATTAGCATAAATAAAAAGGAAAATAAATTGTAGTCATCGATGTGTTAACTTCGTATGTGGCTAGTTCATATTTACCATTAGGACTGTGTGAAGAATTCAGCTCCAATCTAATAGGATATCCTTGTTTTACGGCTTATGTCAATGTGAAGCCAGGACAGTTTTGGTGCACCAAAGCTATACCTATGGAGGGGTCTTTTTCCTTCTTTTTCTTATTTTTACCCTCTTTTCCCCTTCTATTATATATTTGGTGAGGTCCCTGTAAAATGCTCATTGTTCTTCCTCTTGACTACATCTTTATCCGCTAAGCTCAATGATATGAAGACTTGTCAAAACCAAAAAAAAAAAATATTCTGAAACATGCCACTTTCGTATATAAAATCAATTTCCCAAATTTGTCAAGAAGCTTGTTGTTTAAGAATAGAAGAATAGGTCATTGTGACTGGAAAGCAATGATTGATAAACTGAAAAAACGAAAAAATAAAAATAAAACCAGATTTATGTGCTGGGGTTTGCACATATATAGAACTCAATTAATCTTGCTTCAATAGTTTTTCTTTTCCTTTCCTTTCTTTTAAGCTTTGTATTGTATCTTTAGTAAGGAGCTCTAGCATACCATATATGTTAATTTGTTATTTTGGTAAATCTCATACACGCATCATTGATTGCATTCCGATACCACAAAACCTAGAGTCTACCTTTTTTTTTAACCTGGAGTCTACTATGTTAAACTAACCAGAATTTTAAGCTGTGCTAATACTAAAGCCCTTTATAATCAAGAACTCGCTTGTTGAAATATAAAAACTCACATTTCTATCTACGTAACCCAAAAAAGAAATGAGGTATATAATATGTCATATTTGCATTTAATCTTTTAATGAAGTATCACATCCATCCTTTTCTTTTGAGAAAATAAATCTATATTAATACTAGTATTTCTATCCTTTATATAAGATTCTATTATAAAAAAATTGTTTGTCTGTTTTTATAAGATTTTATTCAGAAAAATTGTAATAATTATTTTTTTATCGGAATACCTTTAATCACTCAAAGATATTTGTAGTCAATAAACAAACAGAAAGTGTTATAAATTAATAGAATAAACTCATTCTTTCTCTTATGAAGATTGCAAAATCTAACTTTAAAAAAATAGTTCAAATTTAAGGTAATTTTGAAAAAATAATATAAACTATTAATAAAATTAATGTTATCAATTATATTAACCAACATTCTTAATTTCTATAAATTAATTAAAAGATTTTAAATGTAAGGATGAATTTAATATCTTATTTTTTTAAAATAAAAATGAAACTTTTAAGTTTTAGCATTTAATTTTTTTAAAAATAATTTATAGAATACCCTCACCTAAGAATATAGGTGAATGCTCATTTCTCAAGTAGTGGGTCAAGCATCAAAACTAGCACCCCACTAACAGTATTTTTTTCCCCATACTTAACCACACTTTAAAATTACGAACTACAACTATACTTGTATTATTACGATTTTTGAGTTTCCTTAGTAGTTTTACGACTACAATTACTATAGCATATAGGTCAGCAATTTAAGTCTTTGTAATCTAACATTAACATATATATACCCTGAGTTGGAAAATAGCTAGCTAGCATGCTAATTTAACCCTTTTTTTTTTATTTGATTTCCTTATGTATCCGTACATAAATGGGGAAGAATCAGTGAGCTGATAACATAAAAAGGGTTTCAAAATCGGACTCAATTCAACTCAACCCACCAATCCACTAGTAGACTTAATGTGAAATGAGCCAGCCAACTTACACTATAGGTCCCCTCAGCCAGTGAGACACTGCAACCCCTTCCACTTTCATAATAATTGTACAGCAATTTTGTTCACCAGCAGGTAATAGTGGAGACTGATATATATGCTGAGGCTAGCAAGGAGAAGATCGAAGAACCACGTGGTCCTAGGGAAAAATGAAAAAAGCTGTAACCCCCCCCCCCCAAAAAAATAAATATACCACCCCTTTAAGCTGCTCATGACTTTGGCTTTCCTACATTTTTCTGTATCGTAGTAACAAAATTATATATAATACTATCACACAGCATACCATCGCATCTTGCAGATCCACAACACAGTGCTAGCTCGAGTGTACTAAGATAGCATAATACGTGCATTGTTGACAAATAATTATGTTATTTTTTATTAAATGCAGTTAGAAGTTCAATTCTTGAATATTTGAATCTCAGTCTAGTACTAGTTTGAGTGTAAATACATCAACCACATTTAGTATAATTGATAGATGATCATGTTTTTATTTGTTTTTAAATCATGTTTTTAGTAATATAAAATCGGTCAAGTCGATTTAGTCCAAAATCCAATGACCTAATTGATTGAGTTTGATCAAATAATTTCAAGTCAATTTAATAGCAGAAACAACAATCCAATTAGACCACCAAATCTTGATTAAACCGGTCCAATCACCCCAAACTCAACCGAGTTTCATAGTACTACTTGTGGGGATCACCTGCATTAAAAAAAGAGTATTAGTGTAAAAGGACATACATGTTACAGATACCTATTTGATATACACTCTCTCTAGCTTTCTCTTTATCTCTCTCTACTAAGGTGTTAATTAGCATAGAGGTATCCACGGAATTTTATTCTAAAATAAGACTCCAGCGTATGTGAATGTGACTGTGAGTGAGTTATCTTTTATTTTTTTTTCTTTCTTTCTTTTGGGAACTTTTTTGAGTTTGTTATTTTTTCACAACAGAGGCAATTGCTTTGAAAGTGGAAAGCGTTTGAATGGTCTCTGCATATTTGGAAAGATGCGGGTGGTTCTTCTGGTTCTGCTGTGCTGCGCCCACTTAGCTCTGATTCTTATGCAAGAGATGTGAAGGTGATCATCATCATGAATAGAGTTTGTTTGTGTCTGTGAGCCTTTGAGAGGGACGACTGAGTCCCTGCACTGTCATTAACCCTTCACAACAGTGGCACTGAAAAACATGCAAACCTGCTTTTCATTCACATTTATAAGTCGCCAGAATAGTAGCACAGCCCCAAAAGGAAGGACACACTCTCTCTTTCACTTTCTCTCTCTATCTATGCATGAGTGAGAGAGAGTGATGAGGTTTGAGCAATGACACTGCCCTTGTATTCATTTCTCTCTCTGAAGCATTTGGTCTGCCTTTTTATTTTTTGTCAGTACACTTCTTTAATGCTCATCAAATACTGTTCTCGTCTTCTGCCCTACCCAACAAAGATCTACACATAGTCCAAACACAAAATCCAAAATAACCAAAACCTTAGGGTAGCAAATTTTCAGTGCTCTCCCTGACCCCTTATTCATTGCATTACTGCTAGAAAACCTACATTTATAATAATCAATATATATATATATATATATATATACACACACAAAACCTGTACAGTATATTAATTTGTAAGTACAACGAGTATGTGTATAATTATATGTTCTACATTAGTATTATACATACGCACGCATACGCCATAATCATTACACCACGGACGATATATATATTATTAATTGTAATTAATAATAGCTAGAAAAATAAAAATAAAGAATCAAAACGTACTTACTTAATCATATAATTGAACCAGCGAGAACCCTTTTACCATAGTCTGCATTTATACCAAATTTAATTAACAAATTACATGGCAAATAAACTGCAAGTTACACGAAGAATTACACTCTTTAATAATTTCTCCATCCCGTGCGCTATTATAATATCCCACTTACATAATCAACGTCACTCGATCACCTTCACTTCACTTCACTTGGTATACCAATTCACAAAGATATTAGCCTTGAAATGGGAAAAAAAAAGGGTATTAAGTATCAACCCATAAAGGAGGAGGACATAGAAAAATAAAATACAGAATAAACAACTTTAGAGAGAAAGATGATGATGATGAAGATGATCAATATCTCTCTCTAAGTAGTAGAGTTAGTTGTTGTCTTTGGCATGATCTTTTGCATTATTATCGTTTTCAACTTCTCCTCCTTCCGTGGTAATGGCAGAAGAAACGTAGCTCAACACCAAAGAATTCTCGTCGGGGGTGGTGGTGGTTGCATTTCGAGCTTGGAACTGTTTTTTGCAAGAGTGGCAAGTGATTTGGAGCATGGTGGAGTTGATTTGCTTCATTGCATGTTCTTTCAAGGCGTAGGCCTTGTCTAGTTCCACTTGTGCTTGTTGTCTTATCCTCTTGGCGTTTGTGAACTCTTGCTCCGCAAGCTCAATCTGCCTCTTTGCTTGCTTCCTTGCTTCCTCAGCATATGCTTTCTCTGCCATGGCTATCCTCAAGTGCTCCCTTGCTTGCTCTTGAACCCTCAACAAGGCCATGTTGTTGGACTGCTGCTTATTATTCTGATCATTTATGTTATTGCTGTTATTGCTGCTCTTCTCTGATGAGTTCCTGTTTGATTGATCATTCTTCTCACTCATATCTGATGACCCAATTGAGAGTTGCAAATGGGTTGAATGGTTCTCATGATAATGATCCCTCTTAGGTGATATTGCAGCATTATCAATGAGGTTTGCAATATTTGATGTGTTGGTGTTGGAGGTGTTGGAGGATTTGTTGTTGGTGGGGGTGGAGAGTTGAAGATCCAAGTTGGGGTGGAGTAGCTTGTTGTTGCTCTTGGATGAGGTTTCTGCAGTGGTGATAGCAGTAATAGGGTTGTTCATGAAGATTGTGGGTGGTTCTGATGGCTTTGGTATTATCATCCTTGTTGGCCATGGAGCTGTGCTGAAATTGGTTTCACTTGAAGGACTTGGGCTTGAAGCTGTTCTAGAAAGGCATGCAGATGGTTGAAGAGGTTGAGATTCATGAGGCCTGAGCCTCCCCATGTTACAAGCATCTTGGTGCTCAATGAAACTCTCAACCCTATATAAGATGAGAAAAGAATAAATATGATAACCATTTGTTAGTGTTTGTTATTAGTGTATATATTGAACCACTCAAAAGGGTTTTGCATAATTATTCTTGGTTGTGGGAGTGAAGATGAGCTTTATATAGATTTAGAGAAGAAATACGAAAAAGAAGAAAGAAAAAGGAGACAAAGGAAAAAGTGGACTTAAAAGGTGGTTGAAAAAGGTCTTTAAAAATGGTGGGGGGAAGAGGTTCCAGTTTCCACTAAATAAAGGACAAAAGAAAGTCAAAAATTCATGCCATTTTTTTTAGATTTATGATGCAGTGTGGTGATCATTGAAGAAAATGCAACATGTCAAATGGAAGGAACTGAATGATCACACATAACATAAAAGATGTTTAAAGGTGTTGGAATGCCATTGTAGAAGAAGGATTTTGATGATGAGGCAAACGGAAAACAGTTACTATTATGTATATGCGACCAACGGAAAACGGAGCTTTGGAAACCGTGTTACCCCAACTGTCAATGAACAGTGCTAGCTAGTGAAAAAAATAAAAATTTTGGATTGAGGTTCCATCAGTCAAATGTTTGATTTTTCTTTTCTTTTCTTTTTTTTATTTCTCTTCTTTTAGTTTTTCCACCACCCATTGTTCACTTTACATTCCATTCCAAAAAATATATTTCCCTTTTTTCAAGTCAAATCCCAAGTAAAACAATAACCCGGCAAGTTCAGGTCATTTGATGCACAATCACGAGATTCAAAAATGGCGAAAATAAAAAGAAACCTTGGATAGCACATGAAATAGCTAGAGAGGAGAGAAAGAAAAAAAAAAAAAAAAGCAATCAAAATTAATCCCATTATCCTCCACCAACCCAAATTTTAATACACATAGATCCATCTTTTCTTCCACATATTCATTATCAATTTGTGAAAACTGAAAACCATTTTGTGAATCAAGAACCATATATAGACAAATAAAACAAATTAAATAAATGTTGTTGTGTGACTGGAATCAACAAAACTTGATCATATCATAAACAAAGAATGAATTACAAACCTTGAGAAAACGCGGCCACAATCACAAGAGTGGCCCCGGGTGCCACACGTTTTGAGATGTGCTTTGTAATCAGACTGCACTGCATAGCCTTTGGAGCATCTTTCACAGACCCATTGCTTGTGATTGCTGTGCTTCCTCCTGAAATGCTTCTTTATCCCAACAAGGTCACCCAAGGCATGACATGGGTCATGGTGCAAGCAAGTTGGCTCAGGACACACAAACACTCTCTTCCTCACCACTGGTGTCTCCCTCTTCAATAGCTTCCATGGCACCTTGTGCCTCCTCCTATGCATCTGAAGGTTCTGGTCCCTCTGGAACCCCTGGTTGCAGATCTCACACACATAACGATCCGATTCCAGCAACGTTTTCGGCGAGAGGGACACCACTTCTGCATCCGGATCTGCATACATACAACAAACCATGATCAATTACCATCAGGTATTAGATATTCTCACTCTAAGAGAATCCTGTTCGAGACAGATAATTTAACAATTAATAATACACATAACACAATTAACTATGTTATTCCAAAACACCAACATAGTTTTGGATTAAAACAAATATATATATATATATATATATATATATAATTTTTTAATGAAAGGTTTAATTTGGTTTCATGAAAATTGAAAAAATAAATAAATAAAGTGAAGAGAGTGAGGAGGGAGTAGATTTAATTTGTTGGCAAAAAAATTGGGATGATAATTGTGCACCTGGTGTTCCTGCGGGCCTTCTCTTCCTTTTATTGGTGGCAGTGCCATTTTCAGTGCAGGGAAAAGGCTCAGAAGTGGGAACTGACGATGGAGATAAGTTATTGGCTAACATGGTACTCTATGATGGCAAATGCTTTGATGATGTGGTATATATGATGATAATAAGGCCTAAGAAGAGAAACAAGGAGTGCCTATGTTTGTGTCTCTGGCTATGCTGGGGATAGAATTAAGTAATCAAGTAAGAAGGAAGAAGAGAAAGAGATAGAGAAGAGACCATTCATTGGAGTGAAGAGAGAGAGAGAGAGGTACACAAGGCCTAGAAGGAGGACATAGATAGAGGAGAAGGAAAAATAAAAGGGTCTTTTTTCTTGTTTTTGCTTTTTTTTTCCTTCTTCCTTTCGGTTTCCTCAGCTTTCTTTTAACTTGCTTTTAAACTTTCAGCTTTTCCATCAGCTTTCTTTCTATCTATCTATCTATCTTTATTTTTTTTTTCTCTCTCTGGGTTCCTCTCTTCCTTTCTTTCTTTCGTTGCTTCCAACCCTCATCTTCAGCAGGGATTGTCTGTAATAGCCCTCCTTAATAAACTTTCAAAAAGAGAGTATGTGTGAGACCCAATCACTATGCTCGAAACTTGATCCCACAAGCAGCTCAATGGGCTCCATAAGAGAAAAAGAAATATCCCCACAAGGAAACAAAACCCTCATAATTTCGTCACACGGTAATTTTTTTTGCTTTGCATGCATAAATACAGGCCAAGCCCCCCAATACACACGTAAGCTTCCTATTCTGTCACTCTCTCTCTCCAACATCACACACACAATGCAATCCCTGTTATATAATTATTACACTAATTTAATAATGGAATTTCAGTTCTATATAGCTTGTTGAAGAAGAGCAGGCTAATTACAACTTGACTGAAATTTATTTCCTAATTAATCATTCAACATATGAATTTGTATAAATTAATTAATAATAAAAAATATTAAAAACATGTTAAAAATGTTGTTTAATATGCATATATTGTTAGTGTAAAAAAAATTACTTATCATAAAAAATTATTATTAATATAACTTTTTAGATGATTATTATGAAAGTCAATAAATTTATTATGAATAATAATTTGTAATTGAATAATGTAAATAATCTTTACATTATTAATATATATGTGTTATTTTTTTACTTCCTAAAAAGTATCTTGATGGCATTTAATTTGTCACTATTTAAAAATAATTAATACTAAATAAATTAAAATCAGTGATGAAATAGAATAATTAATAAAAAAATCTGTCACTAAATTTTAGTGATGTTAGGATTAGGGAGAGAAAGCAATCTTTTGTTACTAAATTTGATTACTAGTTCATTGATATCTAGTAGTATGCATGAATGAATGATGGTTGTTGTATGAGTAAAGATACGAATATATATCATTTATCTACCCAAAAAAAAATTGTTACAGTGCCAATTCATTCAAATTTTAAATTATTAGTATTTAATACTTTTGATCCTTAATTGATATCACTCACTCTTGAAGATTGAGAGAAGGGGCAGATATGTATCTTTTATAGACCATAGTACCCATACTCGTAAGTGTGCAGGAGCTCTAATTAATTTCACTCGAAGCAGCTTTTATAAAGGCGATAATGAGGATGTGAAGTCACCCTCAAGGGGGCAATGTAGTCAATGAGGGTCATAATTTTTTCTCTCAAGATGCTTTGCTTTTTGGTAAAATGGGAGCATCAACTTAACAGTGGCGGGTTAAAATTGGCAACATTGTCTCTTCTAGGTGAGGTTCTTACCATTGTCGAGATTGTTGAAAATTGAAATGCCCCAATATTATTATTACATACAGTGCACCAATGGCATTTGATTTTACCTTGAGTTGAAGAACGGAGGCAAGAAAGAGAGGGAGAAAAAAAAAAGAGGAAAAATTGTGGTATCGCTTGTCAATGTCAATGACTTTATTAATTGACAATATATCATCACAAGAAAGAAAAAATATTTAACATCATAAATTATGGTGGGCTCGGAGGAAACGAAAAACATATGTTTAGCCTGGCTGATTTCTTTTGAGATAGATTTTCGTAAAACTTTAGTATAAAATATGTAACGATTTTGAAGTGAATTTTAGCTTCTTTTTTTTTTGGGGGGGGGGGGGGGGGAGGATTTGTTTAAAGGCAAATCCAGAGACTAGTGTGCCGTGTATATGTAGATTAGTCTATAATATTGATGTATTTTATATACATCATGCCAAAACGAGATCATTATATTTAAATACACGTAACATTCAGCTATGCCTTTATCACATTCATCTAAAAACGTGTTGAATTTGATCCAAATGAAGCCAATGCATACATTTTGAGGAACTTCTAAAGGTGGAGATAAACTTCAATTTTACGCCAACGGCACTGTCCTGAGTTATAACTTGCTAGTGATTTTGTTCCAAAATAAAATAAACACCTTGCTAATATATGACCCTATTACATATTTAATACAAACACAAACAAAAATAGTCATATGGTAAGATTTAATAGAGTTAGTCTTCATTTGATGACAATTTTTTTTAAAAAAATGTTTAATTAGTCTTCATCCTAAAATTGTCATCCAGAATAGGGAGTATATGTTGAGCTTTCCTTGAAAACAAAGCAATCGTATGAACAGTATGGACTAATTAAATTGAAACCCCAATTAATGCCATTACTGTAAGTAGTACTAGAGATTACTGTTGCATTGTATGCATTATGTATTATTATATTAAATAAATGATAGTAATATGTATTAATTTCTCGAGGGAAAAAAAGGCTCAAAATGAAGGAGTTGCCTTCGTTGTCTCATTGGAGAAATTTCTTTTACGTCACTGTTACCTTTTTACCTTCTTTGTCCCATTGGGGGAAAACGTTCAAAATTTTTGTTTACATATTGTGGGAAAATTAATGGAACCCTGAGAAATTAAAGAGGTTAATTAATAGCCGCCAAGATTAAATTTAACCGAGAAATTATTGTTGCAATGAAGTTTGTGTTGGATGCATAGATTCATCCCAAACATTTGTGTGGATATATATATCTGACAGCATGTGCTTTGGCGAAGTGGTTCGTCTCCTTAATCCCAAGAGCCCCACTTTCCAATCATCTTGAGAACGAAGAAAGAAAAACAATTCATCAAGAACAAAATCATTAAATAAAGTACATGCAATTTAGGGACATTACAAAACAAAAGTTTTAATCTCATTTATATAACGAGTATACAGGGTGGGATTGGAGACTATTTTTTTTTTTCTGATGACATTTTTAATATATGAATATTGAGATTTATTCTGAAAAAAATGTCGATTTGTCGCAAAGCATCAATTATGTCAAATAAAACAAGTATAATCTGGGTCGACGGCGCAATCGAATAATGATTCCTATACATATTGTTGCATTTTACATGAACAACATAAATAAATAAAAAAATATATATTCTTTTCCATCTGCACAAAATTTATTAAGAGACTAGCTAGTATAGATTGTGCCTCATGAATTAGGGCAACTTTTAGAAAACAAGTTGAAAACTCACAAACGACATAATTCGAAAATTTTGACAACTTTTATACAATAAACAAAAAATCTCGATTAATTAAGGAAGTAAAGTTTTACAAATCTTGTTGATTGAAATAAGAACATTTGTTTCCCTTTAGTTCAAATAAATGAGATAAACGAAAAGAGAAAAATATACAAGATTTCATACTGATTTGCCTCACAAACTAATACTGTGATTAATTTGTGACAATAACCAAGATTTTCACTAGCATGTAGACTTATAAGAATCTCGTTTCACATTATTACAAGTATTATTTCTATTTTATCTCTTCAAACAATCACGTAAAATTCTTTCACTTATCTCTTCAAACAATCTTTTCAAATTAAAGAATCTCGTTTCACGTAATATTTACGTACGTAAATATTCTTTCAGTTATCTCTTCAAACAGCAAATTTATTATTCTGTGAACAAGTATCGTTAGACTTATCAAATTGTACAACTTTAAAGATAAGCAAGTAACTTAATTAGACGGTTATTATTATGCTTGAATATAATAAAAGATAATATAAATGCTCGTATTTACAAAATTTATAGAAAAATGTTCTTCAAATGATTAACTGGTATTGATAATTAAAAAATAGCTGAATATTAATCTTTGATTAAGTATTCATATATTTATAAAAGAAAAATATGATTCTTAATTTTTAGATAATAAATATTTTTTTACATGAAACAATTATACTTAAGTCAAGTATTTTGAATATTTAGTGCATCAACACAGTACAACAACTTGAAATTACTAATTAATCAAGGTAGAGAATCTCCACACTGGGACCCATCAAGAAACAGAAAGTTGTGAAGGCAATACTTATATATAAATTAGTATTTTAGTTTGTGTATTGTATATGGTAAATGTTTTTTATATAATTAGATCAAGTTTAATTAATAAATTAATAAATATTTTTTTTATACAAATTACATTTTTTTATAGATCACATCACATGAGTATTTTTTAACGGATTGAGGTAAACTTGTTCGTATTAGATAAAATTATTATAAGTTATAAAAAAATTTCTCTAAATATTTAATATAGTTGCATTCTTAAAACTCGAATTTATACTAATAAATTCTACTCCGCATTGTTCACAAAATTTTAGATCGTCCTTTTTATCTCTTATTACTCGATAATTTCCACAAGCACAAATCCCACTTTTTATAAACCCAAAAATTCTTTCACAAAATAATCCATCTTTTTCAGGTTTATTGGTTTTGTAATTAAAAGTATAGGGTTTTGTTACCTCCCCCACTATCTCTCCATTAGGTAGGATTTTTTTTGCCCAAACACTTATTTGTTGAGTAGTTTAAAAACCCATAATATATAAATATATGAATTATATTTTAAATAATTTATAATGAACACTTTAAATTGTGATATATGATTACTTTTAATCATTAAAAATTTCTTTATAGAAAATTATTCAAATTCAATTTACAGATAAAGATAAAAAAAAAAGAGTAGATTAAAAGTGATAGATAGTTAATTTATACAAATAGATATAAAAAGAGAGACCTACATATGTTTTTAATCAATCCTTGTAAAATGAACAAGTTTTGATTTTATACCTTATAAACAAATGCTTTTGTTTTCATTCCTATAAAGTTAAAATTCTTGTTTATGGCTCTACTATTATTCGACACTAGCTAGTTAATTGCTTGTGTATTTGACCAAAGATCAAATAGTCATTTCAAGTACTCACTAATGTCACTAGTACCATGATTAGAGTGTTATATATATATATATATACCTAAAAATTAACATTAATTAGGGACAAAATAATGAATTCAATTTTTTTGGAAGGATGAAAACCCAAAAATAAAAATATAAATCAAAACTCAATCATTTTTATAAGGGTTAAAAACAACCACTTTAATTTTTAGAGGATGAAAACAAAGCAATAATTTTAGCTTTTTTTCACTATTCACATATATGAGCGTGACAACCATCTATTGGATAACCAACATGATGTTTCTTAAATGATAGATACTGAAATGAATATTTTATAATATAAGAGGGACTGATGTAAACAAAGTTTACAATTTATAAGGATTGAAAAAATACTATTATTGACTAAAACTGCGAAATAAAATTTTATAGAGATCAAAATCATATGACAAACTTTATAAGAACTAAATACATGAAACACGTATATTCTAAAGACTTGATACATATTGAAGTCTATTTATAATCATACATGAATGTAATAAGAAAATGATTAAGAAATTTGTGGGGGACAGTTGCCCCACAATTATGTACATGGATTCCTCCGACTTCATATTGATTAATTCATACTTTTAGTGACTAGTTTTACTTAAAACATGACCGATATGGTTGAAATTTAATAATTGGTGCTTAGTCATATATATATATATATATATATATATATATATATATATATATACATATATATATAATGGTAATTTTCATTGAAATAATTAATAATGTTATACTTTTTATTTTTCATCCTAAAATGCAGTGAACAAAGTTTCAACTAAAAAACTGAATGACCAAATTCTACGTTTGTCCTATCTATCCTTTTACGAAGTACGAATATCCCAGTCCATTTTCAATTATTAATTATATATTAATGTTTGATTTTTTCCATTCTGAAAAATCTATTTTGTATTTCCTACCCGTATATACTTTTTACCTGAAAACCAGTTTTATTTATGCAAATAATATGTGAAATATATACGGTGAACTAATATAATAGCACATATAAATTGTATGTGTTTGTCATTTTGTTCCACTTTTCGGACAAACAACATTCTTGTATAAAATTTAACGTTAAAAGTGTATTTTAAGTTCATCATATCAAGTAACAATCTATGATGAATTCCGTATAAAAAAATCTATGAATAATATATCTCTTTAATTTTATAATTAAACAAAACATGATTAAATAGTTTTGATTGTGTAGAGAAGCATGATTCTTAAGAAGCATGTATAATACATGTACAGACACACCCACACACATAAAAAAAGAAAAAGAAAAAGAAAACATAGTACACGCGACACAGTTATTTTAATATATTTAGTTAGTTTTATTTAAA
>PYAF01003963.1:711698-744042 GCA_007407185.1 Glycine tomentella
TTCCTCGTAAATAATTGGCTTCATTTTTATTATGATCTCTCTTAAATTAATAATTATATTATTGCTCTCTTTAATTGGTTTTTTTTATCATATTCATCCTAATTCAAAATATACATCTTAGTATTATTATTGAACATTAAAATAGACCAAAATTATCAAAATAATGACCCTTGTAAAAAGTAATTATATATTATCACAATTTAATAAGTAAATTTTGTATCTAAAAAGTCTAAAAAAATTAAAATATATATAATAATTTCAATAATTTATATTAATTAATTCAAATGGTCTCATTTTATAATTCACCTTATATAAACCTAAATATACAAGCTAGCTTCACTGTAAACTACTATTAATTGATATATATATATATATATATATATATATATATATATATATATCAGTAGCATGATCTAATTAGGGGAAACTCAAGGAAATAATTATTAATTAAATTCATGTTTATTATATTAAAAAGAAAAAAGAAAACTAATTAAAGAAGAAAATAAAAAGGAGGGTATTGGAAGATATATATGAATCTCCTTTAGGGGGAGAGAGATATTGTTTATTGGGCAAATAAACCTTGTATTCTTAAATTATTAGTTTGGTAACTAAGCTAAGTAGTTAAGTAAGTAGAATACAAATAAGTGTGAATTTAATTAACTTGAGAGAAAGTGTGCTTAGATTCGGGATCCTGAACACTCGGGAAAGATGATTGCAAAGGACAAGGTCTTAAGTAAGTTGCATGTGTTTGAGAATCCTAATCGCATCATGTTGAATGCTAAAACCAACTTTAGCAGCTTTGCTTTTGTATGTTTTTAATCATTATTCTATGTACATCATGAACAAGCTGCGCAGACATCTCCTCTCTTTCATACGTATGAGTATGACACTATGCTTTTAAAGGTGTTGATAATTTGAGATGGGGTCAAGAACATAAAAGCTTCATTAATTTATTATGCTGACCAGCCTTATATATATGCGAAATAATTCTAGTTGTATTAAAGCTAAGCATTAATTTATGGAGAAAATATAATTAACATAAATGACCCACCAAGCTTTTTTGGTGTTTGAGATTATATATACCACGGTCTTTCTTAATTTCTTTTTTTTTTGTTTGTTTGGTGAATTCCACGGTCTTTCTTGATCAAACACTTAATTTATTTATTTTTATATTGTGAAGGAAGAAAACAAAAACGGATTGTATGCAACGAGTTAATAAATTCATCTGCGGGAAAGTGGTTTTATGGTTTGCAGTGGCCATTAATATATCATTCTGAGCAGCCTTAGATATAGGTGTGAAATTATTATAGTATATTAAACAACATTAAATGATTAATTAATTAATGAAAGAAACTTGAGTAGAATGAAGTGATCCACCACCTATCTTTGTTTTGTGTTTGTGATCATATATGTCGACTCACACTCTTCCATAACAACGATTATTCTGTTTTAAATTCGTGGAAAGAGGAAAACGAAAGCCGATTGAATGAAACAAGACAATTAAATTTTATAAGGACGTTGTTTTATGCTATGCAGTGATTATTTAATAATTGTGAAAATTATTGTCTATATCTTGTGATTGAGATTCATTATACTTTTTAATTTACAGAGAGCAAGCTGAGTTCTTCAACTATATATATTCGTCTTCTAATCAAATTTTACTCAATACCAAATTCGTTTTATATTAATTAAGAGGGAGTTTATCAAGTGAATTTTTTTTTACAAGAATAAATAATTTTGATCAGGACAAGTATTTATAAATTGTTATGAATATTAAATTAAATAAAAGCCAATCTTATTTATGAGATAAATATTATTTTTGTATATGTATAAACATGGATTAATTAAATCCATCAAAATTCTAATTGCTTTCGAGAATCCTTTCTTTAACTTAAATATTATCCTGGTGTACTTTGAACTCGTAGCACCCACGATTCAGAACTAAGCCACTCGACAATGATGGCTGAATTAAATAGTAATATTGTATTTTTTTCCGTAACATATTAGCCCCACGTTAGAATTTTATATAGCTATCATTAACCCAATGAAAAAAAGTTAAAAGATACATTCACAAGATGCATGTACGCCTTAATTTTTTTCATTATGAAGTACTTAATTAATTAACATACTAAAATACAATAGTATCATACACCAAGTCGTCAAAGATACTCCTCCTCCGGATTTTATACTCCAAACTTTGTAAAACAGAGACAAAGGAGGAATTTTCCACATATTATAGTTAGAAGTAATTACAACAAATTCGTATCATACTGTCAATTAACTTATTAAGTTATAGGATAGTTTTCCCCTTTGGAAGGTAACATAAATTAATATATAGTACATGAATACAAATTAATACAATGGCATAGCAATGTAATATTATTGATAAGAATTTTTTTTTTATAGTTTATTAGTATACTATGCGTGTGTAGCATGGTAAAATTTAACTTAAAATATCAAATATCAGCATATAAAATAAAAACATACCACTAATGAAAAAAATAATTTATTTGCATATAATTATATAACATATTAAGATAGAGGGTAAGAGTATTAATAATTATAATTATAACACACTTATAAGAAATTTTATAATTATTTTTTCTCAACCCTTATACTTAAATTTTTAATCACTAACTCAATCTTATAATTTGTTTTTCATCGTATAATGTGATATTGTGAATTCAAACATTGCAATGCTTTCCACGTCTATATTTCTCTTTCTACCCTCCTAATAGGGTTCTATTAAGCTTCTCCATAATTCATCTCATCAAATTAAGAATCATTTCTCTTAAAAAAGGTGAGTTTCAATTAAATGTACATAATAAGTAAAGTGAATTAAGATATAAATCAATTTCCTTAAGTTAAATTTGTCAAGTGCAATAAAGGTTCAGGAAGTTTATATATAGCCGAAACTAGTATCATCTGATCTATAATTTTGGGAGAATTCTCTGCTATACACTTCCTGTTAGTATTTCACGCATGCTTTTGAAGCGGCAAGTTAATAGATTGAGAGTACCATCTCATGGATAGTGAAATATTGACATATGACTTTAGTATCAAGTCACGGTATGTTTGGGTTTTCGATGGTAAGATTCTAAAAGCTCGTTTAAGAGCGAAATTAATGAATATGGATTGTGTTTGATTATCTTTTAAAATTATATTTGAGAGTAATTTTTTACTTAGAAATTCAGTTTGAGAGAAGTAATAAGATTTTGAATATTTTTGCAAATTCAGTTTGTAAATTTAAGTTTAATCCAAACTTAAGTGTGAAAATTTTAATCAAAACAACACTTAGTTTGTTTGAGAAAGTAATTACTGAAAATTAGTTGAAAGTAAGAAAAGAATAATTTAGGCTTGTTTATTCAACTTATTAAATTAGAAGTATTACTAAAATTATCTGTTAGCTATTTGATTAACGTAAAATGGTAAATTTATATACATTTTATTTTTTAGATGAAACACACACACACACACACACATATATATATAAGTAATTATAGTTTTTAAATCTTAGTTAATTTTAATTTTTTAATTAATGATCAAATATATAATTAAAATTAAAACAAATAATGTAATATTAGAGGACAAGTTTATTGAAAAAAATTAAAAGCTTGATTGTTAAATAAAGTCTATACTAGTTAATTAACTTAGGTATCCTTGTGTTGTTGGTACAAGTATGACTGGACTCAAATTTCAAAGTAAGATGTTTAACTCTTTTGAATGAAAACAGCACAATTAGAAGTGATTAGTCAATTTTTTTAAACGGAAATTAGTTACCATTTATCAACAAAATTGATAAATACATTACACTAATAGCATAATTATCCACAAAACATACTAGTTAACCTTGGTGAAATGGAGAGAGTAATATGTAATTATTTCAAAATATCTTTAGTGGGTTTCAAACAAGAAAATTGATTTATAATGAATATAAACTCAATTTTATAATGAGTTAATTTCAAATAAGATAATTGATTAGTGTAAACCATAAAGTTGAAATAGTTATGTAAGGTTATGTTGGATTCACTTGTAGGAAAACAATCTATTTAATAGGAGTACACATAATCGATTATCTAAGTATGCATATTTAGTCACATATCGAAAATATAATTAATCTCTAATCCAATAAGTTTATAGACACATATAGTTTCTCACTTGAAAAAAAAAAGATAATTAATTGAGTAAATTACATTCACACCCTTGTATTTTTTCTAAATTGTATTTAATATCTCTCCTTTTTTGAAACCTATAAAAAATTCATTAATTATTTAACTCACATTACACCCATACCTTTTCTCTCTTAAACACCGTTTAATAATTTAACAGAAAATAGACACATGCAATCGTTTAATAATTTAACAGAAAATAGACACATGCTGGTCACATGACTTTTAATGAAAATTTATGTCTAAAATACCCTTATCTTTATCCTCAAAATCACATCTTGGATTTTACAAACCCTTCTCTTCTTCAACAACTCCTCTTCACTTATCATCACCACATCTTTCTCCTCCTCCTTCCTCTCCCATGACAACATCATCTCTTCTTCTTCATAGTCGTCCTCGCCCACCAACACAGTGTACGGGCTCATCCACTCCCGTCGGAGCAACCACCACCACCATAGCCACCACCATCGCCACCACCGTAACTTCAGCCACCATCACCACTACGTCTAATTCCCTTGACACTAGCGTCATCGAGATTAGTGACATCAATAACCTTGACATGTCTATCAGAGTCAGATTCAATAAAGGGGTATCAAGTGTAATTTGAGAAAAAACATAGGAGGTATGAGTGTAATTTACTCTAATGGACAATTTCGTTTGTTTAGACATTTCAATTGATATTAGTTAACTACGTTAACAAAAGAGGGAAAACGTAATGTATAATTTAAGGTGTGTTAAGTTGGAATAATTCAACATATGTTAATCCAGGTGATTTGTGATTATTACGAAGAAGTTTGTGATTCAAGTAGTAACTTTTTTTTAATGTCATTAATGTCAAAAAATGGATTTATGGAATATGTGAAGGGTCTTACACGTTTACCTAGCCAACACCCTTCGAAGGTGACATCCCAATTATCCCCATAAAAATACGGATCCAACAGAAAAAGTTACCAGAATAATTTCTCGCATGGCATGATAACATAAATATGCCACCAGTCTACGCTTTATTCATTGCCACACAGTTACCGAATCTTTCAAAATTCATCTTTATCTATCTTAGTTATTAGCTTCGATTGGTTTGACAGGTCCGATTAAAAAACCATTGATTCAGGTTGTTCAGTTTGGTATTGCTTGAAGATTTCATTGATGGCTTTTCTAAAAATTGCATAATTTAATACTCTCTTTTTAGTACTTATTAATTATTTTCACTTATTTAATTTATCTCACCAAATCGATCACTCCCACCTCGTAATCTATGTCGTCTTCTAAATGAATTTTACAACTGTACTGTCTCCAAAGTTTAGGATTATACTAGTATTTATTAATTCTCTCCACAAAATTGTTTGGCTATGTGTGCCCTCCAATCCATACCACATGCACACACATACTTGATTATTACTATATAAATAAAAATAAAACACGAAAGTGGGCTTGGCTTTCCTGCCCATATATACACATATGATCGGTTAAGAAATAATTATAAAATTAAATGAGATCATATGATTGTGTATTGGATCAGATATTGGGATATGGAGAAGGTATGAATGTTGGGTGAATAATGGTATCTTTGTCTGCTTAATAATTTGGTCATGGGTACGCAGAGTTGTTGGGTGCCCTTGCCACAGTTTTCACTATTCCCTGATGCTTATTTGTCCTTTATGTTTTTGTTTGTATTTGTAGGCCTGTACCATATAGACATCATATACTTACATACAAACAAACACTTCCTCTCTCTTGTAATCGAAGTCTAGAATGTTACTACTACTACTCCTGCGAGTATCATCGAATGCAAATATATTATTTAAAATATTAAACCATTCAAATTGTGAGTCTGAAT
The DNA here is from genome assembly GCA_007407185.1 of Glycine tomentella. NCBI lineage: Eukaryota > Viridiplantae > Streptophyta > Magnoliopsida > Fabales > Fabaceae > Glycine > Glycine tomentella. The sequence continues at coordinate 717,705 of PYAF01003963.1, forward strand.
GATGACATGCTTTATATCCATAACAAAATCTTATACAAAATTATTAAATCAGTTAATACTAGAATATTTTATGATCGATCTCGTGTAATTAATTTCGTCTGCAACAGACCAACTAAACGACACTACTGATATATATCTAATATATGTTTAGTTTCCATAATAACTACATATACACACGCACAACATATATTATATGTTTTAAATTTTTTGATTAAATTTAATAATTCATAAGATTTAAAAATTTGTAGTTGAGTCCCTACCATTAATGGCTGCCAAAAAAGGACTATAAAATTGGACTAATGAACTATTTAACAATTATTAAATTCCAATATTAACCAATTGGTTAAGGAATTAAGTAAAAGGAAAAAATATTGGAATACAGAAAAATGCATTCTCCTATGATTTTCAATAAAATATTTTTTTCTTTTATGGAACTGGTTAATAATTTTTTTTAAAAATCTAGTGAAGATTATAAAATAACGCAGAAAAAATGATCAACAACACAATTAAAAAAATTACATTAAATTTCTTAACCAACACAATAAAAGTAACAAAAAAAAGCAAATAATAGGATTTGGATCCCGGCAATTGAAAAATAACTGTAGAGAGTGCAATTTAATTTATCACCACACACTTTTATATTATTAATTAAAAATATTAATAATAAATAAATAAAATAAAATAAAATAAAAGTGTGGTAAAAAGTTAAACCGCACTTCCTGTTGTTATTTTTCAACTGCAGGATCCGCATCCTCATATTTACTTCTTTTTTTCTTTCTCATTTTCCATATTTATTATGTTTTATAGAAATATTTGAGTGAGATTTTATTTTAATTACTATTATATTGTGAAGAAAGACAATATTTTTTAATTAAGGAACGTGATCTATCTTTAAGTAAATAAAGATTACAATCTATCAGAAACATAATATTTTTTTTCAATTAAAGAACATAAATAATCTCTTAGTAAATAAAGAATGTGATTTTTATTTTTAATGAATTAAGAAATTAACATGATCTATCTCTTAGGTATTACTATTATTATTATTATTATTATTATTATTATTATTAAGGTAAATAGTCGATCATTTTTGTTCCTAAATTTGTAGAACGTTGACAAATTCATTCTTAAAAGATGAAAATTCAAATTTTAGTCCTCGAAAATATAAAAAGCGTGATAAATTCATCCATCCATTAACTTTCATCAATTATTGTTAACAAAAGAGTCTACGTGGCACAAAGAGACGAAAATGTTACGAAAATGTCAGTAGGGTATTATTGGACAAAAATGTTAGTAAATTACCATTGGACGAAAATGTCAATAATTTTTTATTGGATCAAAATGTCAGTAAGTTACAATTGAATCAAAATATCAGTAATCATTTTTTGGATTAAAATGTCAGTACGTTTTCATTGGACCAAAATGTCATTAATTAACCATTTGACCAAAATATCAATAATTTTCCATTGGATCAAATGTCAATATTTTTTGTTGGACCAAAATGTCTATTTACCTTATATTTATTAGCTTAGGCGTACTAATAATATTTTATTATTGATTAAAATTTATTAAAAATTATAAAATGTTGAGTAGAATTCAATAAATAAATAATAAAAATAAATATTATAAAAATGTATTAAGACTCATGTCAAACAATTTTTGATTGACATATATTTAATCTCAATTCATATTAATTATCACAAGTAAACTATCATTTTGATTCATGAAAGTATATAGTGTTATCACATCAATTTTTAGAATTAATATGTCAGTAATTTTTACAATTTGTATGCCATAATAGAAAAAATCTAAAATAAACATTCATATACTATTATGATAGATTATTATGATTATTAATCAATATTATGATTATTATTATTATGTTTCTTTTAACTAATGTTTGTTATCCTATTTTTTTAAGTGATTATCGTAATACTATTGTTATGCTTGCAACGATGAAAAAAGGAGGAAAGATTTACCCTTAAATTATATTTTATCCAATAAAAACCTATATCTTGGTCAAACAAAAAATTACCGATATTTTGATCCAATGAAAAATTAATGACATTTTGGTCAAATGGTTACTAAATGACATTTTGGTCTAATGGAAACATATTGACATTTTGATCAAAAAAAAATACTGACATTTTGGTCTAATAAAAAATTACTAATATTTTCGTCCAATGATAACATACTAACATTTTCATCCAAAATCAATTCAGCAGCCATGTTGACAATAATTTTTGTGACATTTTTGTCTCTCTGTGTCACGTAAACTCTTTTATTAACTGTAACGGACGGAAATTAACGAATGCATTTGTCATACTTTTTACACTTTTAAATATTGAAATTTGAATTTTCATCTTTCATAGACGAATTTGTCAGTGTTCTACCATTTAAAGACAAAAATAGTTATTTACCCTTATTATTAGTCAAAGACAAAAATAAATTATTATGAAGTCGAACCCTCTCACAACAATAAAATTATGTCTTTATGATTTATTGATGATGAATTCAAATCCGAAAATACTCTATTACTAATTACCTATACTCGAGTCTGTACCAATTAAGCGGATAATTATCGAGTCCATCATTGATATTTTTTCGGGTACTCACAAGGTATGGATGGAATTGCCATCCCACGCGGGAATCAATATACCATATTAATTCAAAAAGGAAAAAAAAAAAAAAAAGACATTGCATATTTTAGGTCATCAATTCAGAACATTGAGTCTTGTTTGGAGTGTGATAAACAGTTTAATTATGGATGTGCATCCAGATACTGATGAATAGCCATACAAGAAGACATGCAAGCTTGCATTAAGACAAGCCAAAACTAAGGGCCGTGTCTGTTGGCCGCCCACTGACAATGATTTTGACAAGAACTTCTTACCCTGGATCGGGGATGAAGATTGTTCAAGGTTACTTGCTTTTTGTTTTGTTATATTGTTATTCTATAGGAACAAATGATGATTTAATTTTATATATATTTTAAATTTTTAAATAACGTACTGATGATTTATATATCGCTAATTGTTAGGCTCACGACTCACCACCAACAAATAATTTGGATTAGTTTATATTATTTCTGAAACAATTAAAATGTTTTGTTTTATTATAGAGCACTTTTTTTAATATAAGATAATTCTGTTGTGCCTTTCAATATAGCTTTAGTTTATTGAATTTTATAATAATTATCGGAATTAAAATTTATAATAAAATAATTCATGAATATGTTAATAGTGTAATTTTTTTATATTAATATAATTCATGCCTATTTTTTTATATTAATATGCTTATCAAGCTCTGTCTAATACTTCCTTTGATATTTTTAATATAAACGGAAGAACCGAATTAGAAGTTTAGCTTGATCTCTTTTATAAGAATCCATTTATATCTCTATTGATTTAATTATTTTTCACAAAAATATCCATAATCATGAATAATTTTTCTAAAGTTTAATGAACAGTAACTGAAATACATTAATGGCTCAGGTTCATTGAAAATCTAACTTTGTCTTGTATGAAAAATATTTTGGAATCTAACTTTGACTCTTGTCAATAAAAGTTAAAGTAGGAAATATATTATTGATGAGAGAGACTAATAGAATTAAAACATACAAATATTTAAAAGAGAATAATGTATTAATATTAAGAGTGATTTTGATAAAACATAAATTTAAGATAAATTTAATGTTATTAACTAAATTTACTAATTTCCTTAATCCTAACTAATTGAATTTTATAAAAAGAATAAGAGGGGTATTACATTTTACAATTTTTAAGATATGAGATTTACGTGTTTTAAGTTTTACTAACATGTATACCATGTATGGTATAGTTGGTATATAGAGAACCATTTCACTTAAGCATTTGATCAATGATTTGATTCACATATTCATGTGAATGGAATAATATTTATTGAGAGAAGTCAATATCTTAAATGAATCTTATTATATTAAAGAATTTATTATATAATGCAACTTTTAAAGTTCATGAAAATGACGAAGTAAATAAGAGTTAATGATATCTTATTTTTTTGAGTAAATTATATTGACATCTTCTAAGTTTTGTCAAATTTAACAAAATATCTTTATTTTTTACCCTTATACAAATATCTCTTAATTGTTTAAAAAATCTTAACCAAACACCAATTTTAAGTTACACGCATCTCTCTTAGTATTTAAAAAACATTACACTGTATATCCATGTAAGGAAGGTCATTGTAATGATAATAAAAGCAGAGATATTATGTAATTCAACTAAATTTAAGGGAGTGGCAATGTAATTAACTCTTTTTTTAGGTTAAAACCTCTTATATTTGATAACTCACAAATTCTAGTTCATATTTATATCTTTAAGTAAATATAAATTCTATATAAATATTCTTAAGACGAGTTTTTTTTTTTATAAAAAAAAATCTTACGGTTGAATCATCTTTTTATCCTACACTTTAATCGGTCCAAAGAATCATGTTGATTTCAAATTATATAATACAAACTCTTTTTTGTTAGTATAGTGCAAATTTATGTATTGTTTTGCTATTGAATGTATATGGATCAATTCTTGTTAAGTTATTCAAGCTCAAATATGAATATATAAATATGTTAAATATTTTAAAAAAACTTTATCCCTATAATAATCCCACTCAAGTTACATATGCATGTAGTTTGAAAGAAGAAGAAAAAATAATCTGTGTATATGTGATACAGATTCCGCTCTTTAAATTTCCTCTTACATTTTCTTAGCTAGAACGAACCAAAATCTAGACATAATGGTGTAAATACTTTATACTTTTGTGGATTATAATTATAATATCGATAAACGTAGAGACACATTTTGTAGCACACGTGGGAGTGTAGAGTGCGTTACCGACATCAATATCTTTGAAGACAGGGAGTGCCAGTGGCAAGCCCCCCTCGCGGTTTTATTTGCCTTTTTCTCTTCCACAAAACCGAATATATATAACTCATAAAGTTAACGTAGTGTGTAAAGTTTTATTATATTTACATAAAAAAATAATTTATTAAATAGAATAATTTATATTTAATTTATTTTATTTGTAAATTTTATTTGGACCAATGATACCACGAATGAAATCAGTCTTTAATCCGATAACTAAAAGAAGACCCATAATCTGTCTCACAATACTACACTACAACACCCTCTAAACCCACTACTCCATGATTTGCGTTAAAGTTTTATACTAAGTTGAATAAATCATTGCCTCACGTTCCACACTTGTAATATTATAATCTCATACGTCACATACATGCATGATATCGTAAATACTTTTCTTTTTTAGCTCAACAATGTCGTAAATATATATTTATATTAATATCTATATCTCTGTGGCATGAAAACTCGATCGAGATTCACTTTTGATTAGGAGCCACGTGTGCCTTTTACTTTTTGTAATTGAGTTTGAGAGCCAGATAAATATATGCGTTTGCTTTGAACTTCCAGGTAGATAGTTAATTGGGCTACGTAATGTAACAACAACATATTTGTGGATAATTTGAGTTAATAATGCACTCAATGTCTTGCTTTTTATGTTCTAATTTTATTGGTGTCTTTCATTTGTCTTGCCGTATCGAAAGATGTATGAATGTTTCGCATGCCAAGCCAATGGTGACCACATGTTGCCACCAAAAAACCACTTTCAGCTTGGGATATCGTTCAGTTTTTTTTTTTTTTTTTTTCCTTTGCAAGGTAGAAAAATGCTATTATTAAAACCTAAGAAAATCGGATCCAGGAACAAGCTAGGTACGGGTGTTTTAAATATATAATTATTGTAAAAAATAATAATCTTACAATACATAATAGTTTAGTATTAAATAACAGTATAAAAGACTTTATATTATTAGTAAGTTCTAATTAATTTCTAAAAGAGGTGGAATACCATTTTTAATTGTTTTTAGATTTTTTTTTATTTTATCTGTTCATTTTTATGTTGAGGGTCAATTCGCCTTCAACATTATTCAAATAGCAAAATTTTGAATAATTTCTTAAAATTTTATGTTTATTTATATATTGTTCTTGTAAACTATGAAAAAAATAGTTTTTGAATTGTTAGCGGTCAAAGATTTAAGTTATTCATGGTTGGGTGTATCAATTTAATGTATAATTTAGTACTTAAATAATAATAGTATACAAAATTTTATATAACTAGTTTGTTCTGATTAAATTCTAATTCAAATAGTAAATTATAGGATTATTTATTAAAAATTAAGTTTATCATTTTGTAAACTATGAAAAATAGTTTTTTGGATTTGGTGATGTTCAACTATTTTAGTTATTCACGTTGGTGTCTATGAATTTAATATATTATTTTGGTAACTTCAAGTTATTTTAATATCTAACTTCAATGTATATTAATCAATTCTTTGTATACTGGTGATATAGTGGTTTGGTGGGCATTGCCTTTGGTTATTTGCTATTTATTGCATTGTGATTTGTGGAGATAAATATTGCATAATTAGGGATATCTTTCTTTTGTAAATTTTGGTACCACTCGTACCGTATTAATACACATGTTTTGTTTGCCTACCAAAAAAATATTAATCAATTCTTAAACATGAAAACCAAATTAAATGATGATTATAAAATTTAGAGATAAAATAAAATGATAGTTCCTCTAAAAAAATGATAGTTGGGACCAAATTAATTGATTCAATAACAAAGATGTTAATTTTAAGAATATTAAGTAATAATTGTTAAAGTTGAGTATTAATTTGGTTTTTTAGGAACCAAATTATTTAGTGCTGTCAATTTGAGAAACTAAATGTTTGACTCATTACAAATTTTAGAGTGATTTAAGTACGCAAGTTCTCTTTTATTTGTGAAAGTGAAATTGTAAAAGTGATGATTTACATTTCTATATAGTATAACAACAATAAGCATTTTTCCCCTCTTAGATAACCTAATAATGTTCTCTGTACCAATTTCATTGTATTTTGTAAGATTCAAATCCGTCATGAACATGCATATATAAGTCTCTCACATCCTTCACATTATGTGTATCGACTTTTATATTTAAAGAACAAGAAGCTATAATAGTTAACGTGGAGATTAACCAATCAGCTAAATATTTTCCTCCTTATAATTAAGGAGATAAATAACAAGCCACATACATGTACGTCGAATTACTTAAGACCTCTAAAGACATGCATTTTGTCAATGTGTTCGAATTCAAAATGGACAAGTAAATATATATACTTAATTAAGGAAAAAGAAATTATGTTCTCTATCACCTTTCAAAATCATAATCTCCTTTATATTGCTTTAATCCCGTTAGGGAGCTTACTCCATTATCGATATTAACATCAATCGGATCATCAACGTCATCCATATCACCCTTCACTCGTATCAAATTTTATTTAAATTACTTAAATATATTTGTAAAGGCATTAATGATTAACGAGTTAAGTTATGTTTTTTTTTTAAATAGATCATCTAACTTGTTTTCTAAACTTGTATAAGTTATTTTTTTAGTATAAATAGGATTCGTCTACTTAGTTGACAAATGCTGGGCTTTTCTCTCGTAAAAAGAGATACCTAATAATTAAATCTTAAAAACAATGATAATGAACTACCTCCTAAAAGTCACGAAATACTTTTCCCCTTAATTAACTCACATGCAAATAAACTTGGTGTCCATGAGTCTCGATGCTAAATCTTGGGCTAGCAGCAAGTTTGAGGGGACCCTAACAGACCATAGAGTCATAGACCAAAAGTCTAAGATTGGAGGGATTCTAGATGTGGTTTTGAAGTTTCTAGCTAGCTTCACTTGTTTGGAATTTATATCCCAAGCTCGTGAAGATACATGAAAGTACCTGATCATCAGTTATGCTCATCTAGGATAACCAGTCATAATTTAGCAATGACATTTATATCACTCAAAAAATTTAGCCAAAATTTACAATTTTCAATTGTATTACAATTAACAAAATTGGGTTGTTTGTGAATTACACTAACCGTGTAACTCTTGCTTATGGTGAGGCAACATGATGGTTTGTATATACACCGAGAAAGAGCATGCAATCTACCTCTTTAGAGTATATACAAACAAATTTAATAAGTGGTGGGCTGATCAACACGCGATATCCCCATAACTAAGGTGCCATTAGACCCTTTGTTAAAGAAAGATTACAATTAGAGGTGCTCACAATATGTAAGAAAAATATGATTTATCGTTGGTTAGAAGTCAACGCTAAATCACGGAAAATAGTCTTAAATAATACTTCCTTCGATTTTATTTATAAGTTAATTACCTAATTCATTAAAATTAAGATTAATAATTAATTTAATTAATAATAATAAATATGTTTTAAAATAAATAAATATCAAAATTATTATAAAATTATAGTAATACAACTTAACATAAGAAAATCACAACCTGTAACAATACAAACCAATATAGAAATAAATAAAATGAGAAATTATAGGGACCAAAATGGAAAATAATCACAACTATGGAGAGCAAAAAGATATTTAAATCTCAAAAGACAATGCATCCCACGTTATGTTTTAAAAAATGTTGTCAACTAGTTTAGTTTTTTTATTACAATGTTTAATATTTACATTATTATGAAAATATAATATAATATGCATCCAAAACAAATATGCTTAATTACAATGTAGGAAATAAAATGTGCAAATATTTGAAAGTTAGATGGTAAATATGTAAAAAAAAATCATAATATGCAAAATTTTGAAAGTAAAATTGACAAAATGTGTACATAATTTAATTTCTTTAACATGTCAACGACCACATCATCATCCATGTAACACATCATTAGTACACGTTAGTAGTCAACATCCCATATCAACAATCAACTACTAGGGTTAGACAAATTAACTAATGGAATGTCAAAATGTGTACAAATTTTAAAATTGTAAGAAAATTTAAAAGAAAATGTGAAAGTTAGGTGACAACAAGCACTTGAATTTTCCAAAATGTTATGTTTCATACAAAATTGTCTAATGAAACAACAATTTTATGAGCTTACATAAGGGCAAAGACCTTTTATTAGGATACCAACCTAAGAAGAAAAGGAAAATGTGACATAAATAGTATATGTTAATTTTCACTTATCTAAAAATATCTCAAAAGTACTTATAAAACCTTAAACACTCAAGTGAAGTTGTAAATTGTCATTGTTTAAATTTAAATTTTTAGTCCTTTAACTTTTTCAGATTTTAATTTGTAGTCTTTTGATTTTTATTTTACAAATTTTTAGTTGTTTGTTAATTTTCTATTAATATATTTAGTCTCTTTATTTTTCTCCTAATTTTAGTCCTTCATTTATTTTTATTGTTTAAAGTTATTCCTTAATATGAGAGAGTATAAATGGATAAAACATAGACTAATTTTGAGTAAGAAAATTAACCAGCAATTGAAAATGAACAATTTTTTTAGAGACTGAAAATGCCAAAAAAAAATTAATAGCCACTCAGTTGGAAAAAAAATTGATAGACTAAAAATAAAAATTTGAAAAATTAAGGGAATAAAAACTTAATTATTAAACCTTAGAACATGCCTTAACTCATATGAGCTCTCGGTATTATATTAATTATATAAATAAAGCATCACCATTATTAAGTATATTAATTATAATTCAATTACAGACTATTTGTGTATGAAAATAACCAATGGTAGGAAAAGATAAAACCTACTTTAATAATATCCGAAGAAATTAGCTTTTGACGTGAAAAAAAGTATTTTCCTTTTTAATTTTTCATGCATGTTTATACGGATAGCGATTTGGGGAGGGATCTACAAATTAATAATGGTGATGCTTTATTTGTTTGAATTTGGTAACTCAATATATTATTATTATTATTATTTATTATTATTATTATTATTATTATTATTATTATTATTATTATTATTATTATTATTATTAGGATCGATGTTGCCCACGTCTTCTTTTTATTAATTTTGATAGTGAATATATTATTTGGATAGAATATACACTTATGACTTGATAGTTGAGCATAGGTAATGCAGTACATCAAGCTGAATGTCGTGAGAATAAAACTAATAAAATAATTTGATCAAGTTGGTAGACAGTGCATGATTCTATCCACAGCAATATTGGTGACGAGTTTGGTCACTGAAATAATTGGAAAAGACATCATCATGAATATTGAAGAATTTGTTTTCAAGTAATTAGAAGAATTAGGCCATTAGGTATCTAGCTATACTACTACTTTTGAATGAGAAAGACAAGATGGTCTAATCATAAAGAATTGTAAAGAATGAATCAGCTTGGTATAATCTAGTTTCCCAAGGCATAACAGTCCACTATCTAATCAAGTGGATATTAACACTATTATGAAATTGACGTGAGATTACAAAGAAACAAGCATCTAATAATATATAATGGGGACTACCGCAAACTACAATATCTTATTTTCCTTAAATAACTCAGAACACCTGACCCAAATATTCAAATTTCCAGACCAAGACAAATATAAATTCTCACTGCACTTAGTCCATGTTCATCATATCCATGGGCAGCATTGTTGACAAAAAAAAAGACTATGGGCAACATGCAGGAATACAAGATATGCTTAGCAGCATAAAAGATTTCTTCTACTTGCTTATAATTTTTTATATCAATTTACCAATTTCTTTTACTTGCTAAGTTAGTTACCCTTAATATAAGTCAGTCATTATATTATAAATAAAGCAAATAAATTCCCCTAATAGATACTTTCTAGAAATTCCATGATGACATTCATTTTTTTTGGAACATTGGGAAGAATTAAACAAGAAAAAAGTAAGTTAAATTGGAGAACATAGTAGCTTTCATAGTTAAATTCAAATGGCAAAATGAATAAAAAAATTGAAATGGGAAAATAAAGTGGGCCTATATATATTCCGTGTAGGGAAAAGCTGTTTGACTCTGGACTTTGTTTACGAGGCAAGTCACCATTTCAGGTAGTAAAAGAAGCATCGATGAATCATAATGGTTATGTTATTACTTAATATCAAGAAGAAGAAAAAAACTGATTGATGAAGAGACTAATGACCACCATGAGAAAAAAAAAGGGAGACACATGTATATGCATGATCAATTTTCTTTAGATTTTACCTTTTGATTGCATGTATATGTATTCTTTCTTTAGGTGATCAATCAAGTTTTGACCAGTCATTATCACCGGGGTTGAAATGATCATAATGGGCAGAAGATGAATGGGTAGAAATAAGGGTGTGGTGGGGTTCACAATGAATATGAGTGGGGATGAGATCTTTTCATCAATATGTATTATATTCTTAAATTGTCTTTGTCTCAATGAGGGGAGAGGGGGCCTCTAAATAATTTTTTTCTTAATTAATTGTTTTTTATCATATTAATATGAAGAAATATTTATCAATTTCATCAATGATTAATTTTTATTAAAAAATTTAACTGATTAATGATAAAATCCTCTCATTCTAATTATATTTTTTATTCATAATATTTAAATCTAAATCTTATTTCGAATTCAGAATCACTCGAATCAACAACTTCACTCGAATTAACAACTTATTTCTCCTATTAATTATTATAACAACTCAGTTGTGTGTATTATATCATTGTTTCTTCCTGTGAGGATGTCCTGATTTGAAGCCACCTGTCTTCTCGTGTTTCCAGGTTTGATAATAATCACCAGCTGCCCTATATATGCTAACCCCTTTTTTTGTTTTATTTAATTGTTTGAAATATATATGGACAAATATAAGAGACTTCTCTGAATTCCACACAATTATCTTGGATCTTTTAATCACTTTGCACAAGACAAACATATCTTGTTCATCATCGTATCATAAACCCTATGACAAAGTGGTGAAGGGGGGGGGGCTGGGGTGTGATATGTTGGCTACATGGCCATTTAGTTCTTGTCTATGTCCTAATAATGATCAATTCCTGCTAGTAATTGTGGCTCATATATATGAGCATTTTCATTATATATGTATACAGGGAGCAAAAACTTTTTCGATCGTTGAACACGTACACTTTTTTTTTTTTCTCTCGTTGAAAACTTGATTTAATAATTAATCAATGCACATGCACTAATTGATCCACTCTGACGTCTAATTAAGTAGGCATAAGATAATGATACTTCTCTTTTCAAGGAAGTGTGACAATGACAGAAGGTAATATTCGTGGAGAATTAATTAATTAATTAATATAGTCATAATTAAATATTTGCCTTATTTTCAAAAGCTTTAAAAAAGAACTGTTTTTATACTTTGGGCTATTAAAATAGGAAACACTTATTTTGTCATTAGTACTGCTGAATAATTTTTATCTCATGTTCCCAATCAACCTAAAAGGAAAAAAAAAAGAAAAAGTAAGGCACATATTTTTCTCCTTTTTCCTATTCTACGCTTCACATTGATACTACCTATACTACTATAATTAGAACAAGAATTGTCATATGTTACCATTTTAGTGTTGAATTAACCTATATGTGTTATATACTCTTTGTCTAACAAAAATTAAACTATTGATATAATCATTACAAGATTAAAAATATTCTCAGAAATTTAATGGACATAGTTTTTTAATTTTATTAAAACAAGTCAACCTAATAATACCTCCATCATTGAGGGATGGTGAAAGAAAAAAATAAAATAAAAGGGTTTGAATATTACTATTATGTAGTGGTTTGGAAATTGTGGCTTAAGAGAAACAATATTATATTCCAAACTATAGATTCACTTTGACTTCCTATAGTTAACGAATTTTGTTAATTAACTCTCTCGTGGGTATGGTTCAAAGCAAAATCAGAGAATGAGAGCTTCCTGTTGTCATATTGGTATACTAACCCCCTGGAATGTAGTACTGTCATGTTTCCCTTGGATTGCTCACTTTTCTATAGGTATACATATTATAGGTAGTTTTGTGTTGTGGTGCATTGATGGGTACTCTTTGTGTATCATCTATTTGCATCTTTGTTAATAAATCTAGGGTAAAATAAAATTTTTATCCCTCAAAATTGAAATATTATTTTTAATCTCTTTTATTTTATCTTTTATTTTTTACATTTTTTATTCTTATATCATGATAGAAGCACATGTTTTTTTTTTTTGGTCCCCAACAAGAGATTAAAACCACGTTACTTTTCATGAATGTGAAGACTTAAATCATATACATTTTTTATATGGACAAAAATCAACATTTTGAAATATTGAGGTGCCAAAAACATATTGGTCATAAGTTTATTGGCTGATAACTGGAAAATAATCATTCTCCTTGTAAACCTTAGATTTTCCGTAATAGAACATCAGGGCTCTACTCAATTAACTATTTAAGTTATTGTTTTTTATACCTAAAAAATTCCCATATATAATTTAAAAAGATATCTGTTTTATTTCAGTTGTTTGGATATGTTAGCTGGTGGTAAGAAAAAAAAAAAAGGTCATTGTGTTGAGGAGTTTTAAGTAGTTTGTATGAACATATTTTTACAATTGTATGAAAAAAAAAAAAAAAGATGTTGTTTTCAGCTAAAGTACCAAATGGATTTTTTTTTATATAATTTACCATTTGGGGGTAAATTCCAAATTAATACCCGAATGAAGTAAGTCGTAATATATGTTATGACTTCTATTTTTTAAATTAAAATCGTAAAATATTTTATGACTTTAATTTTTTTAAAAAAAACTTACCACTTTAAAGTTGTAGGAGTTTTTGTTTTACAACTTTAAAGTCATAAAGCCTATTTTTTTAAAAAATTATTGAAGTCGTAATGAATTTACGACTTCAATTTTTTTTTCATTTATACTACTTTTTTAAAAAATAAATAATTTTTATTTAATTATTTAATAAATAAATATATTTTCTTTTTTTAGTTTTATTTAATATTTCTATATTTTTATATGGTTTTATTTAATATTTTTTTAATTTTTGGTATATTATTTTATTTAATATATTTTCTATATTTTTTTCACGAATGTTAAGGATTATTATTTTTTTTGTAAATTAAAAAAATAATACAAAATACTTAAATTTAAATAAAAATTTTAAAATGTACTACATGTTCCTTTAACAAAAATATTAACAATAGAATGATATCCCACAACGAGTTTTTTTGGATATGCGTCGAGGTCTTTCATCTTATTCCACTAGATTTGTTGGTGGTTGTTGTTCTCTTGTTCTAAGACCTTTTCCTCCTCTTGTTCTAGGATGATTACGTGTAATCATTTGTTGTTGTTGAGAAACATCATCACTACCATGGTCATCGTCATTATTGTTGGTGTTGTTGTTATCATCATCTTCCTCCTCATTCTCATGACTCATGTCCTGCATTTGAGTAGCTAATGATGGACGATAACAAGATCTCGATGGTGGTGTATTGTATGCAGATGACAAAGTGTTGAAAGTGGTAACGAACCTTTGTGAGAGTCATTCAAAAACATTTAAGGTAGAAGGAGCTTGAAATGAGTATTGAGGCATATATGATGAGAACCCCAATGGTTGAAAATTTTGTTCATATCCTTGAGGCATATATCCAGAGATGCCCATTGATTGATAAATAGATTGTCAATGTGATTAATGATGTTGGGGCATATATTCAGAAACAAGCACTGAAGGTACACTGGGTTCAACATGTGATTGATGGTGGTGATGACCAGGATAATATTGTAAATTAAGATTTATCAAGTTAGAAATAATAATGAATAATAATAGCAATAATTTATCAAAATTATAAAGTAAAGTTACAAACTCAGTAGATAGTGAACCCTCATGCTATATACATAAAAATATATCATTGCATATATTCTAAATTTTCATGCAAAATACCATGGTCAATTTCACCTTGAACAATATAATCATTCCAATGATTTTATTTGTTAATCTAGTGATTATGATTGTAAGGCCAAAAAATATATGTTCTCCCTCTCATATCTATGTCGTCGAGTTCGTCTAGGTTTGGTAGGTCATCTGGAATATTTTGTCGTGGTCCAAATTGTCTCATGACCCTGTCTACTGCATGTCATTCCATAATTGCAAAACATATGAGAGGTACTTTTGCACGAACAATCATAAGTATATCAAAGATACTTAATATAAATAATAAAAATGAATCTCATTTGTATGTAGTCTATCAAATATGATGTGTATCAATCTGACTTATTGGTGGAAATGTTTGTTTGGCTTATCGGTCGAGACTACCTTCGCGCAAGACGACATCCAAGTGCTTCTTGTACTTCGTCATCAGATAGGCATGTATTTGTGGGGTAATGCATTAAATGCGATCCCACGCCTATGATTGTAGCAGCAACAAACATCTATTGATTTCAGTTTCAAAGGCTTTACAGCTTGATCTAGAGTTCGAAAAAAAGAAGCTAATACTATTGCACCTCAACCATAATGACTTGTCTCAGTCAAATTTGATAACAAAAGTAGATACATAAAATGAACTCTTGCTCGTGATGTATTTGGCATCAAACATCCGCCTATAAGAATCATGATATGAGCTCTAGAATGTTGTGCAATCACAGCATCATCAGCATCAACAAGAAGTTATTGAAAATTTTGTCACAACCAGGTTAGATAAATCATTTTTCCCTTGATATACTTATCAAGTGGAATGTCCCCTAGTAAGGCCTGACAAGCAACACATACGTCACAAGTATTGGCACCAGTTACCGACAGTCCGTCAATCTTGAGGCCCAACTATAGGGCCACATCTTGTAAAGTTATGGTTTTCTCCCCATGTGGAAAATTAAATGTGAGTTTCAGGTCTCCAACGTTCAACCAACACAGTGACCAAATGCTAGGTAATATCAATATTCCTTACAGTTATAATATGACCAAAACCAACTTCATTTATTATGTTTTTCACGTGATTATCTATACGATCCAAATGCGTAAAAGTCCAGACATAATTACACATTAGACGAATCATTCTTCCTTGCCTTCCCACACTTGATTTGAAATATGATTGTGTTGTAGGCGCAACAACGAGTCATCAATAGGTCCAAGTTGTGCATGTGTCATTGCTTCACAATAAAGGAAACAAGAGATTGCAAGAAGGATGAAAAAGGTGGGATGTGAGAAAGAGAAATAAGCTCCGTGGGAGAAGTTAGGTGGGATGAAAATAAGAATGAAGAAAAATGAAAGACCAAGTGGAGAAAGGAAAAGTAAATGACGTTGCCTTTGGTGACTCATTCACGTGAGAATCAATCTCACATGGCTTTGATTTCATGTGTCATGCATCAGTAGATAGTGTAAATTATTCATGCGTTTGAGTTCACGATCATACATTTGTCACTATCCAACTTTGAGAATCTCATGCGTATGTACTTGATTGAACTTCATGTAATGCCTTTGAGTTCATGTGAGAAACAATGTCATGCCTTTGAGTTCATGTTGAACGTGTAGAATAGAATCTCGTAGGTTTGGACTTTGTTGAAGGTTTAGCCTTTAGGTTCTTCAAGTTATCATTCACGAGCTTCATTATTGAGTGTGCAATATCATTCACGAGCTAAGATTCTTCATCATTTACGAGCATCATAGTGAAATCTTGTATAGTCATTTCCATACTTCATATCATGCAAGCTAAGATTCTTCACGCTTTCTTTTGCATTATTCACGAGCTTCATTTGCCTTTTCCTGTTCTTCTGCACAAGCCTAAACTGCATTTCCTTATTTCCATGTGCACTAGCCTCTTTCACTTCCTTATTTCCATTATTCATGAGCTTCCTGCATTTCCTATTGCATGCATAAGGCATACAACTTAGAAGTCGTAGCACATGGCTCGACTTCAGAGTCGTAAAATTGGGGCCTTAGTGTTTTAGGTAGGGTAGGGAATGATATTCTAGTTTAGAAGTCGTCAGTTAGGGCTTGACTTTAAAGTCGTGACATGTGGCCAGTGGCGAAGCTATGTTATAATTAGCTATGGCCATGGCACTAGCTAAGTTTTAAATTTGTTTAATAATTATATATATTTATATAATTAATTAGAATTAAAAATAAAATTTGGTATTATCTAAAAATAAAATTTATTGTTATCTAAAATTTGACACTATCTAAAAATAAAATTTGGCACTATTTAAAATTTAACACTACCTAAAATTTAATATTAATTTAATTTTTATTTTAAAAAATTTAAAATTAAGTAACAGAAATAAAAAAGTAAAAGAAAGTGTTGTTTTTTCTCTCTCACCAGTAACCTCACGTTCTCACCTCACCACTTAGCCCACTTACTCCACTCCAGCACTTCAAGCCAACCATCCTCACCTCACCACTCGGTCCATTACTTAAAAAATTTTAAGTGTTGTCTTGTTAGTATCAGTGCTCCGTGCTCGGTGATCTCCCTCCACTTTCCTCTTCCTCATGACCTCACGCCTTCACGCCTCACCTCACGGAGTCACACTCGCACGCCGTCAGCACTCACGGTGGACACGGCCGCACCTCCAATCCTCACGATCACGACTCACATGTAAGTTTTTTTGTTCGTTTTCTTTTTTGTTTTGTTGTTCATATTACTTATTTAATTTTGTCTTTTGATTTTCTTTGAGAATACTAAAAATAAATTATTGTAACACTAAATTATTAGTTAAGTGAGTTTCCCCTTTGTAGAATAACAACCATTATTTATTTATTTTTGTCTTTTGATTTTCTTTGAGAAAACTAAAAAGAAATTGTTGTAACACCCATTACTCGCACGACGGCACCTCCAGCTTGTCCACATAATTTGTTGTAACACTAAATTAATAGTTAAGTGAGTGAAACAATGAGATAAAGGCATAATTTTGTTGTATGAGAACTGAGAATGAAATGTTGAAATTATTGATGGATTGGAACTATGTGTAGAATTGGACTGAAACAGAGATAAATTCATTTGATTACTTGATTGTTTAATGATTGTTATTCTGTGGACTGTGAAGATCCTAGTTTTGACATGTAGGTTGAACAAGTATGGGCAAGGATAAACAGAAAAGTATAGATGTGTTCTTTAAAAAGGAAGTAGTCTCTGAACATGAATCAAGTGATGCTCCTAGGAACATAATTTCTGACAGTGGTGCACCTTCTCATGAGCAAACTCCTTCAAAGTGTCGTAGAATTGAACATACTGATTACATTACAGTCAAAAATAAAATTTTTGAACATGATCCTGGCAAACGTAAGCCAATTTGGGAGTATTCGGCTAATGAAGTTGATGAGATACGAAGAGCTTATTTAATAGCTGGGCCATATCAACCTCAACGCACCTATCTTTTTTCAAAGGAAAAGCATCATCGACGTTTTCAAGCTTCTTGGTTCAAAGAATTTTCTGCTTGGCTTGAGTATTCACCTTCTATAGATGCTACGTTTTGTTTACCATGCTATCTTTTCACTACAAAGGTCAGGCGGCGACATGGTTGGGATGCATTCACCATCAAAGGTTTTAATGGTTGGAATAAAGTTCATAGTGGAAAGTATTGTGCTTTTCTAAGTCACATGGGAGATAATCCTTGTTCACAACATATTAGTGCACTCATGTCATGTGTAGACTTAATGAATCAGCCTTGCCATATTGATAAAGTTATGCATGCTTAAAACTTCCAACAAATTGAAAGCAATAGGCTACGTGTTAAGACTTCAATTGATGTTGCTTGTTGGCTTGATTTTCAAGGATGTGCTTTTAGAGGGCATGATGAGACTATTAATTCAAGAAATAGTGGCAATTTTATTGAAATGATCAAACTTTTGGCATCTTACAATGAAAAAGTTGCTAGTGTTATTCTACAGAATGCTCCATTGATAGCCAAGTATACCTCACCTCAAATACAAAAGGAGATTTTATATGTCCTAGCAAACAAAGTATGAAAACAGATTCGTAAAGATATTGGAGACTTAAAGTTTTGTATTATTGTGGATGAAGCACGCGATGAATCCAAAAGGGAACAAATGGCTCTTGTCTTGAGATTTGTTGACAAAGATGGTTTCATAAAAGAGAGATTTTTTGAACTTTATCATGTTCAAGATACGTCATCTATAGCACTTAAAAATGTTATTAGTGAGATACTCTCACATCATTGCCTTGATATCCAGAACATCCGTGGCCAAGGATATGATGGTGCTAGTAACATGCGTAGTGAATTGAATGGATTGCAAGCATTATTTCTTAATGAATGTCCTTGTGCTTATTATGTGCATTGTTTTACTCATCGATTACAATTAGCCTTGATTTCTGCCTCTAAGGAAGTTGCTTCTATTTATGAATTCTTTCAGCATTTGAATTTCATCATTAATATTATCACTGCTTCTTCTAAATGTCATGATCAATTCCATGCTGTCCAAATTTCTGAATTTGAACGTTTGCAGGCTATTGGTGAGCTTGAAACTAGTCCAGGTTCTAACCAAGTAGGTACACTAAAGAGGGCTAGTGATACTACATGGGGATCTCATTATTATTCCATATGTAGTCTTCAACGAAGGTGTAATGAATCGTGTTCAGTACTTGAAAAAATTTGTAGTGATGGCTCAAATTACATCCAAAGAGGAGAAGTTACTGCAGCTTATAAGATGATAACTTCTTTTGAGTTTATCTTTAATTTAATTTTGATGAAAGAGCTCATGGACATCACTAAAATTCTTTGTCAAGCATTACAGCTAAAATCTCAAGATATTTTGAATGTTGCACAATTAGTTTCAAGTACAAAGGAACTTATTCAAGAATTACAAGAAGATGGTTGGAAAAGAATACTTGAAAGTGTTGTTAATTTCTCTAAGCTTCATGAAATAAATGTTCCAAATCTTGATAATCAATATATTGAAGGTCGTGGTCGTCGACAACATGATCAAATAACTATTGAGCATCACTATCATTTTGATATCTTTAATTCAACTATTGACTTTCAATTACAAGAGTTGAATAGAAGGTTTAATGAACAAACAATGGAACTTTTATCACTCAGTTGTTCATTAGATCCGAAGAATGGTTACAAAGCATTTAATGTTGATGATATTTGTAGCCTTGCAGAGAAATATTATCCTCTTGACTTTTCTAAGCAAGAGATAATTAATTTGAATTGTCAATTGAAGCATTTCCACAAGGACTATTGATTTGAGGGGGAGCTACTTGAAGATTGATGCAAATTGAAGACTTGGAAATGTTTTGACTTTCAACATGCTTGAAGGCTTGAGAGAAGATTGTGATTAAATGTAAAAGGAAAGAAAGCTTTTTGTTGATCCAAGTCCTAGCATGCATATCATTCATATTCATTTAAAGCATTATATCACTAAAGCATTAAGTAATTGTTTTGGAACTTAAAAAGAAGCTAAGTGTTTTTGGAAAAATAGACTAAAGCTGGTTTAATCGATTAATACACATAAAGAATCGATTATATTGTTCTTCAAGCTTTTTGGAAAATAATCAAGAACAATTTAATCGATTACATCATCGGGTTAATCGATTATTTCATCTTAATATACACAAGATCTGGCTGAGTGACTGGTTTAATCGATTACCAGTGATCAGTAATCGATTACATACCTATTTAGAAAAAGTGCTCACTCTGCTTTAATCAATTACCATTCATTGTAATCGATTATTTAGTTCATTACATATTTCGCACTCACTCTGCTTTAATCGATTGCTATTTGTTGTAATCGATTATATTACTTAAACATGATTTTTACTTACTCTGCTTTAATCGATTACCAATAATTGTAATTGATTACTCAGTACAATATGATTTTAGAGGACTTCTGGAGTAATCGATTACACGTCGGGATAATCGATTAAATGACCCGTTGCTGAAACCTAGATCTTGATATGAACGATTTAATCGATTACAGGAGCGTGTGTAATCGATTGCATATGCTAAACAATCGATTACTGGAGCGCTTTTAATCGATTATTTCAGTTACAAAATTTAGTATAAATAGAACCCATGCCTTTTCTGATAAGAGTAACAGAGTAGAACTTGAATTTTCGAACACCGAGCATTCTAAAAGCTTTCTGAGCATTCACAAAGGCTTTCTTCTGGGTTCTTAAGATCTTGCTTCCATTGATTCTCATATGGGTCATTAGGATTTAGTGAAGCAAGGCAATTCTTCTCAAAGTTTAAGGAAAGGCTTGTTCTGCATATTGTTTCTGCATTCAACCTGGTATTTTCATCCTTATGCATATCATTCTTGGATCATCAGGTAAATTCTTTCCTTACTCTTTATGGTTGTAAACTTTCTGTTAAAACTTTGAATTTGAAGTTCTATTGTAAATGGGTTTTCTTGCAAGATTAGAGATAGTGTTTCTTTAAGAACTGCTAAGTAGTGTTCTCAGTGTAGGTGTGGCTTCTAAGGGTCTAATAGGGTTTTAGATCTCTGAACTTTATCTAGAGTTGATAAAGAGAAGCTTGTATTTGATTGTAAGAATATTATTTGCAATAGTGGAACTCTACTCTAGTGTTGAGTAGAAGAAAATTGGATGTAGCCTCATAGTGTTTGAGGTGAACCAGTATAAACCTTGTGTGTTCATTCTTATTCTGCATGTTTGATTAGTTTCTTGGTGAATTCTGTTTTACATCTTGTTCCTTGAAGCATTACAAGTCTTGGATTGATATTGGATAAAGATTCTTGGTTGTATTTGTGATAAAGATCCTAAATGGTAAAAACTCTGATTTTAATACTCTAATTTTGATTACTCAAAAAGTTTTAAATTACCAAGACTAACCAATTCACCTCCCCTCTTGGTTAAGTGTGAAGTGTTCCCATATTTTACAAGGACATCCCAAAACATTCAAAACTTCAAAATTTATCTTCAATTTATGAATTGTGTCCAGGATTAGCTAAGACAGAAAAGGCAAATTCCTATCATTTGGTTGATAGGCTAATTCGTCTTATCTTAACACTACCTGTTTCAACAGCAAGTGGTGAACGTGCATTCTCAGCATTGAAAATTGTGAAAACAAGACTTCGAAACAAAATGGAGGATAATTTTCTTGCAAATAATTTAGTTGTGTATATTGAAAGAGAGACTGCTGAAACTTTTACCACAGATTCTATTCTTGAAGATTTCATCAATTTAAAGGAGCGGCGTTTACAATTTTAGGTATGCAATTTTTTATTATATTTCAAATTATTTCTTAAATATTATTATACTTATAATTATTATATTTGTGTTTATCTATATTTGTAGGAGAATGCTTCATTCATTACTTATTATTTTGTGTGGAGGAAAGTGAAACTCTTATGTTTGAAATGCTTACCAAAAAGGTTAGTGTCCTTTTATATATTTGCTTTGATTTATAATCATTGACAATTATTCATTTAAATTTTTAATGTTATGTAAATTTGGGTAATATGAAGGAAAAATTTGATTTTCAAGGAAGGGTCTAGCTTGTATCTTTTCTTTGACCTAGCTTATAGTCAAAACTTTGTTGGCTTATCTCATGTCTCTCATGCTTCAAGCCATCTTTATTATGCTCTTGTTTATATTAGGATGTACTCATAACAGTATTTCTTGTATTGTGTTGCTTATCTTTATATATATATATATATATATATATATATATATATATATATATACACACACACACACACACACATATAATATAATTATCTTTGCTGATAAAAATAATAATAAATATTTTGATAATTTGATATATCAAAATTTTTGGCATAGATTAAATATATTTTCTGGCTCTGCCACTGCATGTGGCACGACTTTAAATTCGTGTTTAGGTTTTATTTATTTAAGAATCATATATGTTATAAGTTAATATTATTTTAGGGTTTTAGTTAATTAAAAATGTTATATGTTATAATTTAATATTATTTTAGGATTTTAGTTATTTAAAAATGTTATATGTTACAAGTTAATATTATTTTAGGGTTTTAGTTATTTAAAAATGTTATATGTTATAAGTTAATATTATACCTGGTACAAAAAGGCACAAACAACTAAACAGAAAGCACTTGAAATTGCATTTGGAAGTTGGGAAGAATCATACAATCATCTGTTTTATGGATGATAGTTGTTCAACACTTTGTACTAGGTACAATTGTTAGATACAAAAAATTCAATTCAATAGAGGATTTTTAGAATGAGTCTTCTAAGGTGATTCTTCATCATGTATTTTGGGCTTTTAAGTCA
Organism: Glycine tomentella; assembly: GCA_007407185.1. Classification (NCBI taxonomy): domain Eukaryota; kingdom Viridiplantae; phylum Streptophyta; class Magnoliopsida; order Fabales; family Fabaceae; genus Glycine; species Glycine tomentella. The sequence continues at coordinate 740,786 of PYAF01003963.1, forward strand.
TGCATTGAAGGCTCTCAATATTGTAAGCCGATAGTCATAGTATTTTGGGCTTTTATGTCTTCTCTCAATATTTTTAACTAGAAAATATCGTGGTACTTTGTTTATTGTCATTGGACAAGATAATAGTTGTAACATTTTTGCACTTGCTTTTGCAATTGTTGAGAACGAGGGCAAAGAAGCTTGGATGTGGTTCTTTCATTATTTGAGGAGATATGTTACACCTCAACCAAATTTGTGTATTATATCAGACAGGAAAATTGGTTTGCTAGCAGTTTTGAGATCAGAACGAGTTGGGTGAACTGGGCCGAATGTATCTTTTGTGTATTGCATTCGCCACATTGCATCAAATTTCCACAAAGAGTTTAAAAATGTTGACTTAAAAAAATAAGTCATCAATATGGGTAAGCTTCTAACCATTTCATGCATCAAATTCAACATTATTACGTGCTTAACATATTAATTACTCATTGTTTTGTCTTTTGCCAAAGGATATGAGATGAGGAAATCACGATTTGAGGCAAAGTTGCTCGTAATGTGATCAGAGTTTCCGTGAGCAACAAATTAGTTGGACCAAATTTCCAAGAGTAAATGGACTCAGGCCGACGATAAAGGAAAACAGTATAGGCATTTGACTATCAACCTTACCAAATGTATCAATTCTGTTTTGAAAGGAGCTCGGGCATTGCCTACTACTGTCTTAGTCAATGAAACATTTAATAAAATAAATGACTCATTTGTTACTAATGGCATAAAAATCATGAATATGATAAGACAAGACATAGGTACTCTGAAGAGATATATGTCATGATGCAAGAAAATTGACACATTGCTACCTCACATTATCGAGAAACAGGGGAGTTTGAGGTTCAAGAAATTACAAATACGCAACTTAGGCGACAAGCAATGACATGTGCTGTCAAATTGAACGAACGGTCATGTGATTGTTGAGAATTTCAGGCACTTCGAATTTCTTGCTCGCGTGCAATTGCAGCGTGTACTTCTTGTAATTTAAAGTATGATGACTTTGTTGATCCTACATACAAGTTGGAAAACATTTACAAAGTTTATCAACATCAATTTCATTCCCTTGGAAGCGAAGATAAATGACCTCAATATTTGGGTTCATATTTTATGTCTGATCCTTGAAAGCGATGAAACACATAGGAAAGGTCGATCATTACTCGTATACATAATGAGATGGACGAACTAATTCCAAATAAGCCTAAGAAATACTCATTATGTAGAACTAAAGGATATAATCATAGTAACTGTCCATACAAACAAGTTGACGATTAATATTGTTTCTACTTTTATGCTTCTATTTAATTTGTATTGTTCATTTTATATTAATGTATTATTATATTATTTTTATTTTAACAACTACTTTTATTATTAAATTATTTTCTATTGTTGGTTTTAAAATAATTTATAAAATAAAATTAATTAATACTACTGTATGAAATTATTAATTTACTTAAAGATAATTGTAAAAATTAATTAAATTTTTTAGAAAATAATATTATTTGATAAATTGTAAATTAATATTATTTGTTAATATTAGTAACAAAATATTTTAATATTTTTGTTAAAGGAACATGTAGTACAATGGATTCAGGAAGCTACGTGTCCGGTGCACGGAGAACAACCTTCATGTTTTATTTTAATTTAAGTCTTTTGTATTATTTTTTATATTACAAAAAAATAATCCTTAAGATTAGTAAAAAAATATAAAAATATTAAATAATAGAAAATATATTAAATAAAAAATATAGATAATATTAAATAAAATCATATAAAAAAATATAAAAGATATCAAATATAGAAAATATATTAAATAAAATAATATACAGTAGAAAATATTAACTAAAACTAAAAATAAAACTACATTTATTTATTAAATAATTAAATTAAAAATTAGTTACAATTTTTTAAAAAAGAATGTACGTGAAAAAAATTGAAACTTACTACTTTAATAAAAAAAATAGACTTTATGACTTTAAAATTGTAAAACAAAAAAATAACTCTTACAATTTTAAAGTGATAAATTTTTAAAATAAAATTGAAATCTTAAAATATTTTACGACTTTAATTAAAAAAAGAAAGTTATAATTAACAAATCTTATGATCTCCAATTCAAAAGGAATATCTATTACAACTTATCTTATAGTGATATTAATTTAAAATTTATTCTCAAATGATAAATTATAAAAGAAATTCCTCATTTGATACTTTGGCCGTTGTTTTCCAATTGCACAGTGAAGCACAAAATAAGAATGCATAAATATTCGTTAAGAAACCGAAATGGAACTTGGGTAATATTCGTGTCTTCCTTTTATTTGTGGAGGGGTATTTACTATTTAGGAATAATGGTGGGACGAAGCAGCTGTGATGAGCACATGATTCAACTTTTTATCCGGAGAAAACCATTGGTAGGGAATTTATAAAAAAAATGATGCATATTTGTGTCAGCCAACAATAATGAGGGCCAGTGTTTAAGAATACAATGATGAAAATAACTACTAGGACAAGAAGAGGGGGGGTTGTAATTAGATAAGCTTATGTTATGGGAATGATTTCTTTCTCCCCGCTAATGGAGATATGTCAAATAGAAAGAGACATATACACACATCAATTTAGCTAGAATTCCAGTGAATTCCTTGGAAATATTAATTTGTCACTTGTGTTAAAAAAAGTATGGCTCTACTTGGATTTTTCGTACTATGGTTGGTTTTGGTCTACGTGATTCTTTTATGCCCTTACATTAATCTCACTCTCTTGATTATCTTTTTTTCTCTCCCTAGCTTTCACTATCTAAGTGTCTCTATAACACATACCGATACACCCAACTCAGGGACAGGGCAGTGTTTGATTCCTTTATTCTTCCCAACGAGGAGAAATAAATAAGATCTTGAATGAGAGTGTTGAGGAGGAGCATTATCTAGTAGGACAGGGGAGCGTGGGCTGTTTTACCTTTTTTATTTTTATTTTTTGTTATTTTTTTTCTCTCTCTTCTTTTCATCCCTTTTCTCTTTTTCTTTTTGGTTGTAATGTGTACTCGTTTGTGGGAAGATGACCTTTTTAGTTTCCATGTGCCTCTCCATCACCTTCAACCATGATGGTGGCTGGATCATCTCACATGAAAGACAAAAGCCCTAAAAGTATGGGCTTATGATCACCCATGAGTGCATCAAACCAAATGAGACTAGCTTTGCATGAATCATGACATGATAACCTAAGTGCATGGAATTTCCGTGTTT